>CAUVYP010001238.1:612200-912200 GCA_963556195.1 Sepiola atlantica
AATCCGGGTAAGAGAGCTCAATGTGGTAAACAGAGCAAGAATAACGTAAAATATAATAACACGAAATTACATGATTGTCGATGCAATAATTTATTTCAACCTTGCGGTTTTATTCAAGCATCAAATTAGACAATTACATTTTTGAGACTGACAGAAAACTGAATTCACCCTCGACAATTCAAATACAACCAGAGAGAGTGGTGGTCGCAACCAATCCGAACACCTATTACAGAGCGAGTAGGAATTAACATCTTATATTTAACTAAGGCAATCGAAAGGGAACTTATTGTTTTTTTTGTTTGTTTTTATTAAAATAATAACGTCTGTGTTAAACGCACATATTCTTTCTACATTTACGACTTGGTGACATTGAACGTTCATACGCCTCCATACACACGCACACATATACCTATTCTTAACATCACACACACACGCCACACAATTTTTGGCTAGCTAAAATTCTGTCGAAATTCTGTTTTCGGCCCGAAACTAGGAAGAGGGAGAAGACACAAACACACGTTAGCGTGTCATCACCGATTGACACTTGTCATGCTTTCATTCTGTCTAGATCCGAGTGATAAGATCTATATGAAAACTAAAAGTTATTTAAGATTATATTTCAAATATAATATTTTAATACTCTGAGTTTTACAAAAATTCATCTTACATTAGTTTTATAATCTATGGAAGCCTATAATTATAGCCTAATTCCAATCTAATAAGATCTAGTGATAATATTAGACACTATACTTAATTTAATGATTGGTATATTATCAGTCGAAAAATTTATTATCTTATTTTAAGTAAATAATCAGAATAAACGCATATCTTAAAGTACAATTATATATGCATACATCCCTAAGCATACATACATATATATATATATATATATATATATATATATATATATATATATATATATATATATGCATGCACACCCATACCTACTACCTTGAATTGATATTTTTTAAGACATCGGGGATAAATGTGTTTCGTCTTTAAGTATTCATTAAAAAATATTATTACTAAATATTATTACTAAATAAGAAAGAAAGAATGGTTGTATTTGAATTGTCGAGGGTGAATTCCGTTTTCTGTCAGTCTCAAAAATGTAAATGTCTAATTTGATGCTTGAATAAAACCGCAAGGTTGAAATAAATTATTGCATCGACAATCATGTAATTTCGTGTTATTATATTTTACGTTATATATATATATATATATATATATATAATTTCAATTTTACTTCAGTCGACGTTCTCAGAAAGAAAGGGCCCTCTTCCGCGGCCTAACACTTGATTTCCATACAAGATACATATATGTTCAAATATTCCATTAAATTTCTCTACTTTCTGGACCATTTTAATATATTATAGTATATTTTTTTTTGGTCTATTGGTCTTACCGGATTCCAGGACAACAATTCATCTAGTCTAGTGGAGTAGCCAGCTAAGTGCTGTTACTTGAGGTAACATCATTAGGAGGTGCACCATTTCTCGCATGAACCAGTGTATAGCCGTGTCGAGGGCATCTTATTTGGGCTTCAAAAAGTAGGTTATTTTTAGGGGGATGTATCCTAATATCAGGTTCTCCATTGACATTGTACAGTAAGACCGAAGACATTCAAGGATGGTGTATATTAGGTAATTCAAACTTTCGTGTAGGTAATTCAAACTCTCTTTTGTTTCATTTTACTTCAGTCGAAGTTCTTACAAATTAAGGGGACCTTCCTGTGGCTAACACTTGATCTCTGTATGAGATACATAGAGATTCGAATATTCCATTAATGCTCTCCTTTACTTGTCAAACGTAGAAATAGTAAATAATATTAATGTTTCCTCTACCCCATTGACCCATGAACTATGTTATAGTATATCTTTTTTGTGGTCTATTGGTCTTGCCGGATTCCAGGACAAGAATACATCTAGTCTGGTGGAGTATCCAGCCAAATAATGTTACTTGAGGTAACATTACTTGGAGAAGGTGCACCATTTCTCGTGTAAGCCAGTGTATAGCTGTGTCGAGGGGATCTTATTTGGGCTTCGAATACTATGTAATTTTGAGTGTAACTCCCCGTAATTGTCGATATCTGCACATCCCCAACATTTTCATAACTTTCCGCAATTGTTTATATCTGCACATCCCTATTTAATTCAGTACCTCCAGTAAAGTGTCGATATCTGCACATCCCCAATAATTAAAAACAAAAATTAAAAATCAAAGCAGGACAGACAGAGAGAGAGAGAGAGAGAGAGAGAGAGAGGGAAAACGAGGAGTGGTAGAAAGAAAGACAGAGAATGAGAGATAGAATGATAGAGAGAAAGAAAGAGAATCAGAGAGAGAGAGAGAGGCAGAGCATGAGAGAGAGCGAATGAAATAGTGAATGAAAGAGAAAAAGAGAGAATCAGAGATATATGAGAAATATATATAGAGAGAATGAGAGTAGAAAAGAGAGAGAAACAAAGAATTAGAAACGTTTGAGTTTCAACTTGAATTCCAATCAGAAATTTGTCAAAAGCAAAATTTACAAATTGAATTGTATTTGTTTTTTAAATCCCGTCAATTTCGAAAAGCAATAAAATTGAAAATTTTAAAAAAAGTAAAAATCAAAGAAAAAAAGATAGCACATGAGAGAGAGAGAGAGAAAGAGAGAGAAAGAGAAAGAGAGAGAGAGAAAGAAAGAAAGAAAGAAAGAATAAAAGAGAGAGAAAGAGAAAGAGAGAGAGAGAGAAATAGAGATAGAGAGAAAGAAAGAAAGAAAGAATGAAAGACTTTTTTTCATCTGAAACTTGAATTCCGATCAGAAATTATTTTCTATTTGTCAAAATCAGTTTTTACGAATTAAATTGAATTATTTTTTTCAACACAATTTTTTTAGTTTTTACACAATTATTTTAGATTTCATCTCAGTCAACTTGAATTATCTGAGATGTTTTTACATTTTTCGATTCGGCCATGCATTTTTTTACGTCGTTCGTAGCTTCGGGTTAGGGTTAGAGTTAGGGTTAGAGTTAGAGTTAAGGTTAAGGTTAGAGTTAGGGTTAGGCTTAGGGTTAGAGTTAGAGTTAGAGTTAGGCTTAGGGTTAGGTTAGAGTTAGGGTTAGGGTTAGGGTTAGGGTTTGCGTTAGGATTAGGGTTAGGGTTAAGATTACGGTTAGGGTTAAAGTTAGGGTTAGGATTACGGTTAGGGTTAGGGTTAGAGTTAGGGTTAGGGTTATGGTGAATAAGTTTGGATTTACGTTTTAGTTTCTGGGTCTCTCTCCGTCGTTCGTAGCTTCGTCGATTTTGGTAAATAAGTTTGGATTCACGTTTAAGATTCAAAGAGAATTGTCTGTCTGTCCGTTTATTATTGAAGTATTGTTTGATTGGAGATGCGTCCACGCATATATATATATAGTTGGCTTTGATTTAGAGATGCGTCCACACATATATTGTTGAAATAGCATTTGATTTGGAGATGCGTCCACGCATATATTGTTGAAGTAGCATTTGATTTGTAGATGCGTCCACTTATATATTGTTGAAGTAGTATTTGATTTGGAGATGCGTCCACTTATATATTGTTGAAGTAGTATTTGATTTAGAGATGCGTCCACACATATATTGTTGAAATGGCATTTGATTTGGAGATGCGTCCACTTCTATCATAGTTGCCTTTCAACTGGCATTTACATCGCTAAACGCGCAGATTGGATGGACGCATCTTCTGAATATTTGTTCTTGTTACATAATGTGTGACTCAAACAAAACAGTGAATATTTCTGTAGAAAACGATTCTCTCTATCACGCATATATATATATATACATATATATATATATATATATATAATTTATTTAGATACTGTACATTACATATTTACTGTATAATATACAGTATATAAATAAATTATATTAGCTCTATTATATGATCGAGCACTTTATTTGATTTCTTTTCATATACAACCTGACACACACACACTATATATATATATATATATATATATATATATATATATATATATATATATATATCATGGACGATGGCACCGGGATGTGCTCAAGCCCCCTCACTTTTTGATTCCCCCCCCACTTTACGGTCATCAATAATTAAGTTGATATGCATGTGTTTAACCGTGCCCCCACTTTTTAGAAGAAGCCCTCCACTTTTATTACTGTCCCGCCGTCCCTGTGTGTGTGTATATATATATATATATATATATATGGTAAAATGAAAAAGGAAAACCAAAAAACTGGATGTTTTTTATGTGTACATCAACGTTTCGTCTTTATTTATTGATGTACACATAAAAAACATCCAGTTTTTTGGTTTTCCTTTTTCATTTTACCATCACGTCGGATTACCTTCATCCTTCTCTTCCCATATATATATATATACGTGTCACTCTCTCTCTCTCTCTCTCTCTCTCTCTCTCTCTCTCTCTCTCTCTCTCTCTCTCTCTCTCTATCTTCTCTGGGTGGGTGTCAACATTCCTAGAAAAACTTGTTTATCATTTTTCTCGGAACCTGAACGGAAAATCCTAGTTTCATTTTGTTTTACGTATCATCCAATCAAATTGCTTGAAAATCATCAGATGATGACGTGTTTTATTCCCATATAAGAAGAAGAGTTGAATTCGTCTCTCATTCTTCAATAATAACGTCAACACGTCATTTAAGAATTTTACCTGCTGAAGTTTCCCTTCTTGAAGTTTCTCCAAAATCGACGAAAATCGTAACCTGATTGTATAAAAACTGTAAGTAAAATTTTAATTCTAAAATATTATATTAATAATTTGAAGGCGGCCGATAACGATGAAACTCGCCCTTTTAATACTTTTTTTAAAGAATACAATCTATTTATTTTCCGATTATATACAAACAATTAATTGGGAGATATATACGAGCACCTATTTCACTGTCCTAAAGTTTGTGTTAAACACACTTAACTTACTTAAATAGCCAGTCCTGAATATTGACTGAGAATCCTGAGTTAGTCCTCGAAATGGCCGAAGCAGTTTACGATTTGAAAGCCGCGAAAAAAATGTAAAAAGGCAGACGACACTAAGCATTCGAATGGTTAGTTTAGGGTAAAAAACAGTTTTTGTCGCTTAACAAAAAAGGGTACTTGTTTAGATATTGACCCTAATTTCCGTGACTGCCCGGCAGCAGCAAGCCGACAGCTAACGGAAGCGTCCGAGACCTGCCGAAATCGAAAACGAGGCTGGCAGACGATATTGATTTGAAGGATCAAAACTCGCAATTTCAAAGATGATCTACCTGTGGTCTCAGGATATGGCGACCGGTAAAAACTTATTAAAGGAATGCGGCGTACTGTCTAGAGCCACGCAAGTGGACTGGAAAAATTTCCTGCGGGAGGTGTGCATCGAACACCTAGCCCGAAACCCCAGACGACTCGGAGGCCCAGGGCATACGACGGTTGAGATAGACGAGAGTCTGTTCAAGCGTAGGAAAAACAACGTCGGCCGTGTTCTTCAGCCGCAGAGAAGGAGGGTTTCCTGGTGACGGTACCAAACAGAAATGCCGAAACCCTAACCCTTCCAATAATCAGACAGTACGTCGCCCCTGGGACCACCACGGTCGTCTCCGATTGCTGGAGGGCTTACAGCAGGTTAGGAGAGGAGGATGGATATCGCCACCTAACCGTGAATCACGCCCAACATTTCGTGGACCCGACGACGGGGGCATGCACTAATCATGTCGAGAGAATGTGGAAGGAAGCGAAGCAGAGGAACAAGAAAGAATGCGGGACGAGCAGGACCCTGATAGACGGCTATCTGCGGGAATTCATGTGGCGTCAGACTTTCAAAAAAGACCCTTTCGACGCCATATTATCGCAGATAGCCGTACTTTATCCAGGCGTCGGCGACCAACAATCTTCTGCTCCGCCTCCTTCCACATCCTCGGCGACGACCCCATCCTCCTCTTCTGCCTGTATTTCGCTAAGCCCCCCTCCAAAAACGAAAAACAAGCCCTTACCCCTCCAGCTAAAATAATGGAAAAAAAATATGCGTAATAATTGCAAAAAAAAAAATGGTTTACAAAAGTTACAAAAAAAAAAACAGTTTCTATTATTTTCGCGTTTTAAAGTTAAAAAAAACAGTTTATTTCAGTTAAAAAAAAAAATGGTTTAAAAAGTTAGCGTTTCTAAAAAAGTTCTTACAAAAATGGTTAAAAAATAATAATAAAAAAAAAGTTTATTTATTTCAGCTATGGGTTTGTTCATTTATTTCATTTTTTGTATAAAAAATATATGCATTTCTTTTTCTTTACGTATATTCATCGTCTTACATTGTTGTCGTCTGCCGACTCGGCAGGTCTCGGACGTTTCCGTTAGCTGTCGGCTTGCTGCTGCCGGGCAGTCACGGAAATTAGGGTCAATATCTAAACAAGTACCCAAAAAAGATTTTTAAAAACTTCTTCAAAATGGCTTTCAAATCGTAAAGGGCTTCGATCATATCCGGGACTTACTCTAGATTCTCCGTCAATACTCGGAACTAACTCCGTAACAACTGAAATCGGTTACAAGTCAAAACGTCACCAAGTGAAAACGTCACCAAATTCTTTAAGTGATATTTATCGTCAACTAATTTGTTACTTGTACCAGTGTTCTACTTTTGTAATAATGAAAAGGTTTTCAAAAATATGAAGCTTTTATTAATAATAAAATATAAAAAATATATTTTTTTAAATAGCCGGCATGTAGATCCGAGATGCTTTTCGAAGCAAACTTAAATCACCGTTATCATATTCGACCCACATTGCAAACAATATTCTTATTATAATATTTTATAAGTTTGGTGACGAGTGGAAACACTCCCAGAAGTGGTGCGGCTAGCCGTCGAGAGGGGTTCTCCGACGCCGGAACGGGGACCAAAATATTTGGTGACGTTTTGACCTGTTCCCCTGAAATCATATGGGAGCCCATTTCCAACAAAAAAAAACATTCCCCACTCTTTCATATTATAAGCATAGATTAAAAAAACTTCCTTGTTTAAATTTTTAGTGGTGTGTTCAGTTTTCTATGTATTCGACATGATTTAACAAAACAAAACTCTTAGTGTGTGTGTGGAGGGGGGCGACATTAGAGGGTTTTTTTTCATCGACTTTTTATCTACTAGCGAGTCGGTGCTTATCAAGTTCCAAAGGCCACTCAAGGACAAGGGTTAATGAGTGTGACGGGAGGTTTGGTAACGATGGTTGACACTGGGCAGAGTTTGATTATTTAGAAAGACGGCTCAACAAGAATTTGTTAATATTGGACTTGAAAACGATCATGTTGTAGCCAACTATGAAGCAGTCCCGTGGTATGGTGTTCCGTAGACGAGTTATTCTGGGAAAGAAACTGTTTTCGTGGAAGTTTCGTTTTGTTTTGGGTACAAAGCGGAAAAAAATGAAAATAATTTTCAGTGGTTGTAGCTAGACGAGTTCTTGGTGTGAATGTTTTACAGGGTCTATCGAGCACCTACGATGAAAATACCGATAGAGTAGAGAAAGACTAGCAATCTCTCTTAAGAGAACATCAATGCAGAAAATGGTTGTTTGTGCGTCACCTCCCCAGATGTGGCAACACTACTCCATCTTTGGACGTATTTGACTCTTATACAAGTAGAGAATTGCGTCAGAGGTGAGATACTTTCTGGAGCGATAGAATGATCCAACATCCGCATACACATATTTCCTCGCGCTCTCTTTCTCTTCCTCCCACTCGCCCTACTCCTCCTCCTCCTCTCTCTCTACATGAGAAGAGATAAAAATAGAAGTTACGTAACACGAGCGAGAAACATCCAATCAAATTGCTTGAAATGATCACGTGTGTCTTTGCCAATGCCACGCCCACCATCGCTGCGCCCACTCACCTCGCCATAACAATCGAGTCAACAGTGAATATCGTCCTTCTTGAATCTTCTCCAAAAATCGACGAAAATCTTAACCTGTAAGTAATGTGATTTCAAAATATTATATTATATATAAAGAAAACAAAATATACTTTAATAGAATGGTGCTGGTGTATTTGAGCGGTACCAACTTTCGTTAGACAAAAAAATAGATTGAAACTTTTAGATAGACGACCACGCCCTATTTTTTTTGTCTCATTTTAATGAATTCCTTTTTTTTTTTACTTCTACAATTTGTTTTCACATAAAAAATCAGACATAACCCCCCCCCTTTTTGCCTCTTCTGATATTATTGTAGAATAAAACCACTGATAAAAAAAAAGATTCTACTTTTATAAGGCGATTACGTGTCAGAACCCTGAAAAAAAAAACCCACTCTTAATTTCAAGTCGGAGATCAGTTTCTTACATAAATTAAACGTAAAATAATCCCCCATTTCCTGGCCATTCTACGATTTTAGGGCAGTTAAATTTATATAAAAAATAATCCCCCACTCTAAATTCTAAAATAAGTTTTTCGATTTTTTTTTTAACCAATTTTGTTCATTTTAAGGGGGGGGGCTACGTTTTTTAGCGATTACGTGTGATTTTACGATATTGCCACTCGGACTTAGGACGATTGTGTAGAATTTTCAACAAGAAAAAAAGTAGTCAACAAATAAATGTTACCAAAGGCAAGAAAAATAACTTTTCTAATTATCTTTTTTAAATCGATGGCTTTGCAGCCTTGTAAAGCCGTATTCAAGATGGCGCCATATTTTACTCGATGTGAAACCTCGATGTTTTAGATTTAACAACATAAAATACACTTGTCACCGATAGAGAGGGGGGGGGCTTATATCGACACACACACATACATACACACACACATTAGAGATAAGCGCACACACGCACACATATCCTCTCTCGTTCCCCCTCTCTATTTTCGGCTAGGATCAAAGTGTAGTATCGGTTTCTGATACTCTTCATCTTTTCTGTCCTCAATTAGGGTATAAGAAATCCTTCTAGACTAAGGCAATTTTATTTTGTCCACCTTAAAGACCTATTTGTGTCTAACTCTGCCCTCGTGGGGAGGCAAGTAAACAGGAACTAAAAAATGGTGCACAGATTTACAGTCAGAAAAGTCAATAGTTTATATATATATATATATATATATATATATACTTATACTAACTGTGAGTTAATCAACGTTGTTTTCTCTAAGGCTTTCTTATTCCTATGCTAAAATGTAACTTAGTTATGGGATTGAGTTATGTTTGAAAAAATTGCTTTATTATTCTAATTCTGTTTTAATCTGTATATATATTATATATATATATATATATATATATATATATATAAAATCAACTATTCCGAAATCTAATGCCTTCCATATTTTGTTGTTTTTTCAGTGTTTTCATCATTTCAACAATGGCTTCTTCGAATCAACAGGAATCTCTCTACGAATGTGTGGGCTGCGACTGCCAACTAAGCAGACTTTCCAAATCGCTTCCATGTTTCCATGGCGTCTGTGAATCGTGTTTCGTCAATACTTTAGACGAAGCGAAGACAATTTGCAAGTGTCCAAAATGTGAAGAAGAATTCGCGAATTGGGAAGAATTTGTCATCTCCCCGATTTTGCGGAAAGAAATCTTGCGGAAAGAATTGTCTTCGTCGGAATGGTCCTGTGATTGGTGTTCGGAGGATGGCGTATCATCCCCGGCGAAGTATTGGTGCGCGGAATGCGGGAAGTTGTTATGCAACACATGCATCCGATACCACCAGAAATCGCTAAAGATGCACATTTGCGAAGATTTGGACGCAATGGAGAAGTCGGATGCGATCGCGATGATGATGGATCGGAATAATAATTGCGCTTTTCATGGGGAAAAGTTTGAATTGTTCTGTGAAGGATGCGGCAATTGTTATTGCGCGAAATGTTACGCTGCTCATCCGAGTAAGTCGTTGATCCCCGACAAGTGCGCGAATGTGGCTCCCTTGAAGGTGAGGGAGGCAGCTTTGAAACGAGAGGAGCAACTCCCCACGGTGGAGAGAGAAATGTCCGAATTTGAGGCACGTGTGAAGTTGTCGAGTGAAAGTGTTAGTGGATTTTTGTCGGACTTAACATCGAAATGCGATCGGAAAGTTTCGGAAATCTGGTCGGATTACGAAACGATTGTGGAAAAGGCGAGAGAAGACGCTTTCAATCTGAGCGAGCGAATCGAACGCGAAAGCGAAGAAGAGATGCAAAGATGGCGAAGAATCTTGCAGGAAAATCAACAAATTCTGCGAGAAATCCAAACATGGCGGATGAATTTCCAACATTTCTTCTCGTCTTCTTCTTCTTCTTCTCGTGAAGATCGGAAAGATGTCGACATTCTTGACGGAATGAAATTCTTGGTCGACTCGCCGCGATTTCCATTATTCCGACATTCGTTGCGACGACCGACGGAGACGAAGTGGGAATTGTCCGTCACATTTCCGGATTATTGGCGGAAATCATTGGAAAGCCGAGACATCGGATCCGTCTCGTTCGTCCGCGGAAAAGCTGAGAAATTAATCCAAGAAAATCGATTCGATTTGCCAAAATCAATAAATAATCAATCAATAAATAATCGAAATATAAGTTCGATTAACGTAAATAAAAATGACAAACACATTTTTATTTGCGATGAAAACAATCATTCGTTGATTGAAATGAATGAAAATGGGAAAATTCTGATTGAATTTGAATTTTCTAAATCAACAAATGGATATTTCTTTCCCCTTGAAATGTGTTTCATTTCATCATCAAACATTTTTGTCGTTTGTGGTCAAAATTTTTTAGAGGACGAAAAAAATCTGTTGTTTTTTGAACGACAAAAAAATTTTCCTTTTTTTCATTTAAAAAATTCTTTAAAAACACAAAATTATTTAATTTCTTTGTGTGAAAAAAATGGAACAATTTTTGGTATTGATGAAAATTTTGAAATTCATTCGTTTTCGAAAAAAGGTGAAAAACTGGAAACTTTTCAACTTGAAGGATTTGACAAAAGGGGATTAAGTGGCTGGGCATCCCGGATTCGTGTTGATCCCTCAAGTGGGGATTTTTGGTGGTCAAATGTTGGTCATCCTGAATTGATTTGTTTTGATTCCAAATGGAACAAAATTTGTTCGATGGAAAAAAAAGAAGAATTTTGGGATTTTTGTTTCAACGAATTTGGACAAATTTTTTTTTGTGATTTAAATGCAATTTTTTCTTTTCCGAACAAAAAATTGTTTGAATTTCAAGAAAAACAAAAAGAATTTAATTCAATTTTCGTTTTTGAAAATAAAATTTTTGTTTGTGTTGAAAAAAATAATAAAATTGAAATTGAAATTTTAAAAATTCTTTATTAAAAAAATAAAAAATTTGAAATTTTTAAATTTGTTTTTTTTTTATTTTTACGAAATTTTTGTTTTATTTTATTTTTATTTGTTTATTTATTTGTGTGTGTGTAACACATTGTTTAGTGTGTGTGTGTGTGTAACACATTGTTTAGTGTGTGTGTGTTTTACGTGTGTCTATTTGTGTCTAACGTGTATATAGTACATTGTTTGGTTGTTTATGCGTGTGTGTATATCATATATACACACATTGTTTGTGTGTATATATGATTCATTATGTATACGTGTTTGGGTTACATATATTGTTCATTATTTATGTGTGTGTATTTGGTTGTTAATGCGTGTGTGTATATTGTACGTGTGTTTGCTATTTATTATGTGTGTGTGTATTGTATGTATGAGATTTGTGTGTTTATTGATGTTAAAACGTATGTGTTTACGTGTATATTATGTATGTGTTTGTGTATATACACTGCCATTTATGTGTGTGTGTGTATACACTGCCATTTATGTGTGTGTGTATATACACTGCCATCTATTTATGTATGTGTGTATATACACTGCCATTTATGTGTGTGTGTATATACACTGCCATTTATGTGTGTGTGTATACACTGCCATTTATGTATGTGTGTATATACACTGCCATTTATTTGTGTGTGTGTATACACTGCCATTTATTTGTGTGTGTGTGTATACACTGCCATTTATGTGTGTGTGTGTATACACTGCCATTTATTTGTGTGTGTGTGTATACACTGCCATTTATGTGTGTGTGTGTATACACTGCCATTTATGTGTGTGTGTATACACTGCCATTTATGTGTGTGTGTGTGTGTGTGTATACACTGCCATTTATGTGTGTGTGTGTGTGTGTGTATACACTGCCATTTATTTGTGTGTGTGTATACACTGCCATTTATGTGTGTGTGTGTATACACTGCCATTTATGTGTGTGTGTGTGTGTATACACTGCCATTTATTTGTGTGTGTGTATACACTGCCATTTATGTATGTGTGTATATACACTGCCATTTATTTGTGTGTGTGTGTATACACTGCCATTTATTTGTGTGTGTGTATACACTGCCATTTATGTGTGTGTGTGTATACACTGCCATTTATGTGTGTGTGTGTGTGTATACACTGCCATTTATTTGTGTGTGTGTATACACTGCCATTTATGTGTGTGTGTGTATACACTGCCATTTATGTGTGTGTGTGTGTGTGTATACACTGCCATTTATGTGTGTGTGTGTGTGTATACACTGCCATTTATTTGTGTGTGTGTATACACTGCCATTTATGTATGTGTGTATATACACTGCCATTTATGTATGTGTGTATATACACTGCCATTTATTTGTGTGTGTGTATACACTGCCATTTATTTGTGTGTGTGTGTATACACTGCCATTTATGTGTGTGTGTGTATACACTGCCATTTATGTGTGTGTGTGTGTGTATACACTGCCATTTATGTGTGTGTGTGTGTGTGTATACACTGCCATTTATTTGTGTCTGTGTATACACTGCCATTTATGTGTGTGTGTGTGTGTATACACTGCCATTTATGTGTGTTTGTGTGTGTATACACTGCCATTTATTTGTGTGTGTGTATACACTGCCATTTATGTGTGTGTGTGTATACACTGCCATTTATGTGTGTGTGTGTGTGTATACACTGCCATTTATGTGTGTGTGTGTATACACTGCCATTTATGTGTGTGTGTGTGTGTATACACTGCCATTTATGTGTGTGTGTGTATACACTGCCATTTATGTGTGTGTGTGTGTGTATACACTGCCATTTATGTGTGTGTGTGTGTGTGTGTATACACTGCCATTTATTTGTGTCTGTGTATACACTGCCATTTATGTGTGTGTGTGTGTGTATACACTGCCATTTATGTGTGTTTGTGTGTGTATACACTGCCATTTATTTGTGTGTGTGTATACACTGCCATTTATGTGTGTGTGTGTATACACTGCCATTTATGTGTGTGTGTGTGTGTATACACTGCCATTTATGTGTGTGTGTGTATACACTGCCATTTATGTGTGTGTGTGTGTATACACTGCCATTTATGTGTGTGTGTGTGTGTGTATACACTGCCAGGTACTTGTCCAGATATTGACCCTAATTTCCGTGACTGCCGACAGCTGACGGAAACGTCCGAGAATTGCCGAATCGGCCGACGACAACAAATGTCAGACGATGAATAAACGTAAAGAAAAAGAAATGCAACTTTTTTTGATACAAAAAATGAAAGAAATGAACAAACCTGAAAAAATAACTGAAATAAAGAAACTTTTTTTTAACCATTTTTTAAAACTTTTTGTAGAAACTTTTTTCTTTTTTAAACCATTTTTTTAACTAAAATAAACTTTTTTTTTTAACTTTAAAACGCGAAAATAATAGAATCTGTTGCTTTTAAAAACTTTTTAAAACCATTTTTTAACTTTTAAACTCTAAAATAATAAAAACTTTTTTTAAAAACTTTTTTAAACCATTTTTTTTTTGTAACTTTCTTTTTTTTTGCAATTACGCATTTGTTTTTGTTTCATTATTTTAGTTTTTTTTTATGTTTTTTTTTGTGTTTGTTTTGACATTTTGCATTTGTTTTCCTTCATTCGATTCTTTTCCTGGAGAATTAAGGGCCATTTTTTTGTTGCGTGGTTCGAGACAATACGCCGCATTCTTTTAGTAAGTTTGTCCGGTCGCCATAATATCCTGGCACCACACGTAGATGATCATCTTTCAAATTGTCGCAATTTCGAGTTTTGACCGCGAAAAAAAAAAGAAAAAACGTCCCCGATCGCAACGAAATCAAAGCCCGGCATTCCTGGGTGGGGCATCTCCAGGCCTATTTCTCCGTCACAGTCTTTCGCGGTGCTAGCCGGCAAAGTCGGATACATCGCATAACTTTGGCCATTCCGGAGAGGCCATTGTACGACACAGCAGTTCGAAATCCATTTTCTACAATTGCCAAGCGTCTCTCCTTCAAATCGCTAGCGTCTGCTTTTGACGCCTCGTTTTCGATTCGGCAATTCTCGGACGCTTCCGTCAGCTGTCGGCAGTCACGGAAATTAGGGTCAATATCTGGACAAGTGTACCCACTGCCACCATTTATTTATGTGTGTGTATACACTGCCATTTATGTATGTGTGTGTGTGTATACACTGCCACTTATGTGTGTGCGTGTGTGTACACACTGCCATTTATTTATGTGTGTGTGTGTGTGTGTATACACTGCCATTTATGTATGTGTGTGTGTATACACTGCCATTTATTTATGTGTGTGTATGTGTGTATACACTGCCATTTATGTATGTGTGTGTGTATAACACTTGCTGTTCGTGATAAATTTGACACTTTTTTGAAATGAAACAACAAAAACTATTCATCAAATTTACGCCGAACACATTATAAACACGAAACACAATTTATTATTGTGTGTTTATTATGTGTGTGTGTGTATGTTAGTTGAGTTGTGTATATGTGCGTGTATGATAATGTGTATGCGTGAAGCACATTAGTTTATTATATGTATGTGTTTATGTGATCTTTTTTATGTGTAATTATTGGATGTTTTCTCGCCGAAGAAATAACTCGAATAATTTGGGTGACTCAAATAGGATTTAATCAATAATTAAATGATTTTTGATAAAAAAAAATGGAGGGCAAATTTTGATTAATGATTTATTTAAAATTTCCAACGCAAAAAAATGTGAATTTCTTTAATTTTCTGTCATTTTTTGAACGGGAAAATAAACTGGATTTTTAAACTAATTAAAAATGGAGGATTTTTTTTGTCAAACGAAAAATTGTACAAATTTGAGAAACAATAAAAAATAATTTATCCTCAATTAAAAAAAAAAAGATGTAAATTTAGAATGAAAATTAAAATGTTTTCGAATAAACAAATAATTATGAAAAGTTTGAATAAAAAAATAAATTTTCGAATTATGACAAAACTCATTTCACTTTAAATAATTTGGGTGACTGAAATAGGATTTAAACAATATTTAAATTTTGATAATAAAAATGGAGGGAAATATTGATTAATGAATATTGAAAAGTTAAACTATTTGATGACAGTACTTGTGCAGTTTACCGACCGTGCTGAAATAATACCGTTATTATTTAGAAAGCCATTCTTAACATGGGGAGGGGAGCTTTGTTAACTATTCTGTACTTTCAACTAACAATTTAATAAACAAAAGATACCGTAAAAATTTAATTTAATTTGAAAATCTTATTTTTAAAAATAATACGGTCTGTAAACTACACAAGTACCAAGATGGACAAATTTGAATTTGAAAAATAAAAAAATAAAAAAATCTAACATGATTTAAATTTAAATAAATAAATTGTTTGCGAAAAATACCGAAACTCTAAATAATTTTGGTGACTGAAATAGGATTTAATCAATATTTAATTAATGTTTAATTAAAAACAATGGATTATCATTTATTGAAAACTTTCAACGCAAATAAATGGGAATTTTTTTATTTTTGTGGAAAAGGGAAAAATAAACTGCATTTTTTGAACGAATTAAAAATGAATGAATTAATTTATCCTCGAATTTTTGTTTCTGTTAAAAAAGATTGAAAAACTAGGATGAAAATTTAAAAATAAGTTTGAGAATAATAATATGTGTGTGGGTGTGTGTGATGTTTGTGTTTAGTGACGTTTAAATGTGTGTGTGTGTGTGTGTATACTGCCATTCATTTATGTGTGTGTGGAAAGATGGAAAAACTGGAATTAAATTTGAAAAAACATTTTATTGAAAATAAAAAATGAAATTTTTGAATTACGTCTATTTTTTCGTTTTTAATAAAATAGCGATTTTTTTTTGTTAATTTACTTTTTTTGTTTAAGTGCATATATTTGTTTATTTACATGCGTGTGTGTGTAATATATATATACGCACATTTATGTGTGTAATTATTATAAGTTAAACTATTTGGTGTTATGGCGTGGCTTTGAGTTTCTCGCCTATCCGTAACTTTGATAAGGTTTGTTTTTACTAAAACATGATTTAGATATTTAACTTATTGAAAAGTTTAACTATTGAACATTGTCGTGTTTGGAACAATACAAACACACATTTCACTCCAGGGCCGGCGGGACAGTTATAAAAGTGGAGGGGGGCGGTTAAACACATTCGTATATAACTTAATTATTGATGACCATAAAGTGTGGGGGGGGGGGGGGCAGGTAAAAAAAGTGAGGGGGCT
The DNA here is from genome assembly GCA_963556195.1 of Sepiola atlantica. Taxonomy (NCBI): domain Eukaryota; kingdom Metazoa; phylum Mollusca; class Cephalopoda; order Sepiida; family Sepiolidae; genus Sepiola; species Sepiola atlantica. The sequence continues at coordinate 628,684 of CAUVYP010001238.1, forward strand.
TGAGCCCCCCACCCGGTGCCGCCGTCCATGCTCCTAACACGTCATATTGCCAGTACTGGCAACTGTAATATAGGAAAACCTGGGTAGGGAGTTGGGTAGCAAGATGTTTATTCACATTCCAATTACTTTTCTGAATGTTGGTAGAGTCGGGGAAAACAGTGAGCAGGAAAAGAATTCCAATGTCAAGCTATCTGAAGAAAGAAGATATTAGAGTAGACATCTTCTAGCATCTCGGGATCTCTGCAGTGAAGGGGTAGGATTTTGCTGCTCGTCGGGTGGGTCGAAAGTATTTTCGTTTGGGAAGTGCAAATGCAGTAAGTTGATCGGAGCAGGTTCGGTGGAAGTACTTGATGCAACACTGGCGATGTGACAGTGACTGGAGCATTGCAGACAGTACGGGACCTATTAGATTAAAAATCGCTTTTCTTTTTTTGCATCCTGTCCAAGAGGAAGATACCAATAGTTGGTGCACCAGCCCAAATGTGGCAACAATTCTCCATGTTGGGTGAATGATGGCTTTGTAAAGATCTCGGATACGGGCAGCTGTTAGAAGTTTTCCAGCCTGGTAGAGGGAGCCTACCTCTGCAACAGTGACCATCCATTTTTTGCTCCATTCCTTTACAGACTGGAGGTCATTTTCTTAGGATTCACCTATATACCCTCTATGTGTGGGCATGCGCTTTGCTTTCATGCCGGGAAAAGAGCGCCATGTTATCAGCAAATACACCCATCTCAGATGCAATTGCATCAGGTAGGTGATATATGAAGATCAGGAATAATAGTGATCATCCAAGTATCAATCACTGGTGCACACGCGTGTTGATGTGATTTTTAGATATACGGCCATCAAGAACAAACTGAATCTTTCTTTTAGCAAAGAAAAACCTGAGTAGATTTAATATTCGTGCAGTAATAATAGCGTACGAGCTGATTTTCCTGAGAAGAACTTCATGGCAGACGTTGTCAAAAGCTTTGGAGATATCAAGCTGCACCTGATTTATTTATAGGATTTGCCCAGTTGAAGAGGATGGCCTGAATCTATATTGTTGGTCAGAGAGAAGTTTATCGTTTTGAAGATGGTGGATTATTGCGAGATTGATTTAGGATGAAAAGATTTTAGTGAAGAGCGGGACGAAAGTTATGGAATGATAATTTTGGGAGTCAGTTCTTTCACGAGTGTTCTTGCAAACTTTGGAGATGTCAAAGATGAGAATAGTAGTCTGAATTATACAAATTATCAATCCTCATCTCAAAAATTCATAAAAACATTTTCTTTTAATCTTTTACACGGTTTAAGTAAAAAATAAGTTGAGGAGAATGGCGAAACTCAAAAATTATGATTAAAAATGAAGGTGTTAAATTATTTGCTGTTATTGTCTGTGTGTGTTTTTGTCGTCATTAGGTAACTTCATGTGGATAAATCTAGATCTTGAGAGACAAAATTTACCTCAGTCGAGAAGGATTTCTCGTCTGACCGAGAACGAAAGAACACATACTACACTTTAGCAGTTACCACAATACCCCATTTACTCTCTAGACTACCCTACTTAAAATATCCTGAAATATTTAAAATTATGAAAAAAATTACAATATGGGAACATGATAAAGATCGGGACAATCAAAAAACACTCTAGTAAGACCATCCCAACACTTTCTTTAGAACAGAAAACAAACAGGGCAATGTACGAAGTTTCCAGTCTTTCGGGATAACCTCTGTTTTTATGATCTGATTTGTCAAGTCTGTGATCATTTCAATGGCTCTTTTATGCACAGTCTTCAACATTTCTGATGCCTGATGGTCCTCCAGCCTTACCCTTCTTCATCTTACTCACAGCCTCCCATACTATTTCTTTCTCAATTCTTATAGCTGGACCAGATACTGCTTCAACAACTACTAGATTTTCATGGTTCCATGAAAACTCAGTATTCAACAATTTCTTATAGTGGCAACATTTCCAAGTCTCAGCCATCTTGTCCTGTTCATTTGTTGTTAACACTCGATTGTCATTCCGAATGCACTTCTCTCCAACAATATCCATATTTGTTGTTGCCATCTGTTTAGCTCTCCTGAATATTCTTTTGGTCATCCCTACATAATATATCTGAAAACCTGGCTTTCACAGCTTTCTTTTGACAGAACTCTTCCTTACGATCTTCTGTGTTGAAGTCCTCAGCTTTGTTAGATACTTTATTTAACGTAGTTCAAATAATTGACCCTTGTAATGCTCTTTAGTCACACGTTTCTGGCCCTTTAACTAGTGTTTGGGTTATAGAATACATCTCCAGCCATTTCCTGGGTTAATTTAGTTTCTAAATGTTTGTGACTTAGCTTTTTGTCGTGTGAGGTTCAGACTATATCTAATGGAGAGATCTTAGTTTTTAAACTAAATCATTGCTTACTCTCGGTAAACTCCCCCACTAAAGTAGAGCCCGCTGAATAAAATCGCATCTTTCCAGCAATAAGATATTCAACTTCCAGTACCAAGCTAAATTACTCATTGTTTAAATTCAACCAGACCATAATCAATGTATTCTCTGATCAGCCTAAACAATGGAACGTATGACATGATATAAAGTTTACATCACCTTTCTAACTAACATCTTAATAGGAAGCCAGAGTCCACATCTCCCGACTTGTATGATGAAGATCGCATCTAGCCATTTGATCAGACACACAGAATTCACATGTATCCGATACTCTAGCCATCTCCTCCCCGACCTTATCTCTCTTAGGATTGCATTCCAATAACCCATTAAAACTATGTACTTTGGACCCGTGTTGAACACCTACAACTGCGGAAAAAAGGAAATCCGCTCAAAGGTTGTGCTCGGCCTATGAACTACAATAATCCGAAACTCGCATTTTTAAATGCACACTAGTATCCTATATCTGTATAAAGAAACCATTCGCCCATGTATGGAATATTGTTGTCACATCCGGGCAAGTGCACCAACCACAATCCTCTCCCTCTTGGACAGGCTGCAAAAAGAGTTTCTTCCCCACTGTCTGCCAATCCCCTGTCACATCGCCACGGTATTGCATCCCTGTGCTTGTTTTACAAATAATTCCATGGATTGTGCTCTGATGCACTTGTATCTACTTCTTCAACGAAAATACTCCCGACCTACCTAACTAGCAGCAAAATCCCACCCTTCACTACAGATGTCCCCACAGAATTTTCGATTCTGACTTTCCTTGGACTGCTTAAATTCAGAATTTCTTCACTGTTCCATCGACCATACGGAATATTCAGAAATTTAAATGTAATTTGAACAAACAGATTGCTGTTCAGCTTTTCACCCTAATTGTCCTCGTCTAAATCTGGCCCATATCCCAGTAGCCCCCTAACGTTCTAGTGGTAATACGCTTTAGTTTGAAATCAACAAAAGTAAACACAATAAACATTTTTAATCTAAATTGGGACCAAACAATTGCCTCAGTCATGAATGATTTCTCCTCTCCTGACTATAGAACAGATACTCTACTTGGAATCATTTATTCGAAATCATCATATTCTGTTTAACGTCCGTTTTACATGCTAAGCGGCTTTTAGAAATTGACATGCAAACTAACCTATCTCTGACCAGGTCTTTATTCCTCCCTCTAACTACCAGATCCATCCTTATCAGTTCCTTCTATGTTCTTGGTTTTCCCCTTTTAAGAAGCCTTGTTACCTCAACTGTTCTACATCTTCTAACCCAAGAACCCTCATCTATTTTTTCAACGTGGCCATACCATCGAAGTCTCCAGTTCTTCACATATATCCTATACTGTTCAGATTGAATCTTCCTCTGAGATCATCACGGATGAGATGGGAGTCTGATCTAAGTAAGATCAGGTTTTTATTGTACAATCGGGATTAACTATTTTTGATAAGGCACGTCATGGTCGGCCGCTCGGTTGGATCGGTTCACTCTAACCTCTAGTCTAGTCCAAGTTAGGGCCAAAATGAAGTGTTGCAAATCACGTGACCATTTAGGAAACCACGATACAGACTTCTCATCCACCAGGATCTTGTCCTTAGACATCATGGGTCACCACCTATAGCCAACAGATGACCCCGTTGGGACAGTCTTACCCCTTTGCAGAGGTGCAGGTGGGATATTCTACAGCTCTAGCTCATAGAGCAAAAAATGGTCAGTAAAAAAATTGGGGAAAACGGGTGGTGGAGTATTACGAACAAGCGCCAAATATTGAAATAAATGAAATAGTGTAAAGGGTCGACAACTCTCTTTTTGTTTCACTTTTAAGTGGATAATTTCTTTGAAAATTGAAAATATGAATTTTTTAAACAAGTAATGCAAATTCAATTAATTCAATTAATTAATAGAACATTTATTGACAATTTATTAAAATTTGAGAAAATCAACAGTATATTTTTTCATTTCAAAACGAACAGTTTAAAAATTGAAATCAGAAGTCATATTTGGTTTAACATTTTTTTAATTTTATACAGTTTGAAAAATTCTTTTTTTTTCTATCTTGAACCGATATATAAATTTAAAGAGAGAGGGGGAGAGGGGAACAGAGCGAGAGGAAGAAGGAGATAGAAGGAGACAGTTTGACAGCTGTCTTTTTTCTTATCCCCCCCCCCCTCTCTCCCCATCCTTCACCTTCTCTCTGCTCATCTGTCAGTCTATTAGTGTTCCACTCAAAACTTAAAACTCTAAACCGGGATACAATTCAGAAATTTGTTCAAAACGACTTTGCAGGGGGGGGGGGGGAGGGACAAAAAAGAGTTGTCAGCCCCTTACAATATTGGAGCTCTTCTAAAATGAACACAAATAAATTTCAGCCCGTCTCTAATCTGCAGAAGTGCCAATTTAAATCATTTTATATTTTTTTCCAACAAAAATAAGTTAAAACACAAATAAACTGGTTACTATATACGTACCTATCGCCGCCCCGGTGCGAATGCCAAATATGTACCTATCGCCTCCCCGGTGCTAATGCTAAATAGTACCTATCGCCGTCCCGGTGCAAATACTAAATACGTACCTATCGCCTCCCCGGTGCGAATGCTAAATAGTACCTATCGCCGCCCCGGTGCGAATGCTAAATACATACCTATTGCCGCCCCGGTGCAAATGCAAAATACGTACATATCGCCTCCACGGTGCGAATGCTAAATACGTTCCTTTCGCCGTCCCGGTGCGAATGCTACATACGTACCTATCGCCCCCCGGTGCGCGTGCTATATATGTACCAATCGCTGCACCGGAGCGTATGCTAAATACATACCTATCACCGCCCCGGTGTGCATACTATATACGTACTTATTGACGCCCATGTGCACATGCTATATACGTAGATATCGCCGCCTCGGTGCGAATGCTAAATACGTACATATCGCCGCCCCGGTGCGAATGATAAATATGTATTTTTTGCCGCCCCGGTGCGCATGCTATATACGTACCTATCGTCGCCCCGGTGCGCATGCTATATATGTACCGATCGCCGCCCCAAAGCACATACTAAATACATACCTATCACCACCCCGGTTCGCATGCTATATACGTACTTATTGCCGCCCATGTGCAGACGCTATATACGTACCTATCGCAACCCCTGAATGCTAAATATGTATCTATCGCCGCCCCGGTGCGAATGCTAAATACGTACCTATTGCCGCGCCCGGTGTGCATACTACATATGTACCTATCGCCACCCCTATGCACTACTAGATACGTGCCTATTGAAATCCCGGTGCACATACTATATATATACCTATTGCCGGCCCGGTGCGCATACTATATTCGTACCTATCGCCGGCCTGGTGCGCATACTATATTCGTACCTATCGCAACCCTGGCGCGCATACTATATACTTATCTATCTCTGCAAGGGTGCACATACTATATATGCACCTATCTCCAGCCCAGTTCGCATAGCTAAGAACTCATATTAATGTGCCCCTGTTGTGTCAGAAAAAAACAAATTGTGTTCATTCATGTATTGTCACTATCATAAATATAAATATTTTTACTTAAAAAAAGATAAAAATAATTTTTTTTTGCCACCCCCAAGAAAATTTTTTTTCATCCTTCCCCATACTTAGAAATATTTTTAATGTAGAAAAAAAAAGAAAAAAAAATTGTTCACAAGGGGTCAACAATTTTTTAACCTCCCGCATACATAGAATTTTTTTAAAAAAGAAAAAAAAAAATTTTACCCCCACCCCAAAATGTTTTTTCATCCTGTCCCATACATATAAATATTTTTGATGAAACACAAAAAAATTTGTTGCCCAATTTATTTTTTACCCTCCCCATACATAGAAATATATTTAGTTTAATAAAGAAGAAAAAAAATCATCCCCCCCACAATTCTAAAAATTCAAAACCTATAAGGATGACGTCATATACCTATTACTATGACGTCATGTGCGCAATAATAAGTTAGTTGAAAAAAATATTCAAAACCTATAACGATGACGTCATGTACCTATTACTATGACGTAAGAGAATCCTAGATTGTGTTCAAATACTATGCAAACCTATAAATACAGTAGCTCTATCTAGGATTTTGATCACTTTTCTCCCGGACAACGCCGAGTATTTAGAAAGTCAATAAGGCCTCCAGAGCACTACTGAAATCACTCTTACTGATCCCCCTGCCTTTTAATCTGCACAATAGTCCGAAGAGAAACGTAGATGGCATTAAAATATTATACAAACTTATCACTGCAGTATCTCTATCTAGGATATTGAGCACTTTTCTCCCGGACAACGCCGAGTCAATAGAAAATCAAGGAGACATCAAGAGCACAACTAAAGCCATTCTTACCGATTCCTCCTCCTTTTCATCTGCACAATAGTTCGACAAGAAGCGTAGATGCTGTTAAAATATTATCCAAACTTATTACTACAGTAGCTCTATCTAAGATATTGAGCAGTTTTCTCCCGGACAACGCCGAGTACTTAGAAAATCAAGGAGGCATCCAGAGCACTATTAATATCACTCTCACTGATTTCTCCTCCTTTTCATCTGCACAATAGTTCGACAAGAAGCGTAGATGCTGTTAAAATATTATCCAAACTTATTACTACAGTAGCTCTATCTAAGATATTGAGCAGTTTTCTCCCGGACAACGCCGAGTACTTAGAAAATCAAGGAGGCATCCACAGCACTACTAAAATCACTCTTATGATAACCCCTCCTATTCATCTTCACAATATTCCAAAAAAATAACGTAAATGGTGTTAAAATATTATACAAATTTATCACTGCAGCAGCTCTATCTAGGATATTGAGCAGTTTTCTCCCGGACAACGCCGAGTACTTAGAAAATCAAGGAGGCCTCCACAGTACTACTAAAATCACTCTTATGATAACCCCTCCTATTCATCTTCACAATATTCCAAAAAAATAACGTAAATGGTGTTAAAATATTATACAAATTTATCACTGCAGCAGCTCTATCTAGGATATTGAGCAGTTTTCTCCCGGACAACGCCGAGTACTTAGAAAATCAAGGAGGCCTCCACAGTACTACTAAAATCACTCTTATGATAACCCCTCCTATTCATCTTCACAATATTCCAAAAAAATAACGTAAATGGTGTTAAAATATTATACAAATTTATCACTGCAGCAGCTCTATCTAGGATATTGAGCAGTTTTCTCCCGGACAACGCCGAGTACTTAGAAAATCAAGGAGGCCTCCACAGTACTACTAAAATCACTCTTATGATAACCCCTCCTATTCATCTTCACAATATTCCAAAAAAATAACGTAAATGGTGTTAAAATATTATACAAATTTATCACTGCAGCAGCTCTATCTAGGATATTGAGCAGTTTTCTCCCGGACAACGCCGAGTACTTAGAAAATCAAGGAGGCCTCCACAGTACTACTAAAATCACTCTTATGATAACCCCTCCTATTCATCTTCACAATATTCCAAAAAAATAACGTAAATGGTGTTAAAATATTATACAAATTTATCACTGCAGCAGCTCTATCTAGGATATTGAGCAGTTTTCTCCCGGACAACGCCGAGTACTTAGAAAATCAAGGAGGCCTCCACAGTACTACTAAAATCACTCTTATGATAACCCCTCCTGTTCATCTTCACAATATTCCGAAAAAAAAAGCGTAAATGGTATAAAATATTATACAAATTTATCACTGCAGCAGCTCTATCTAGGATATTGAGCAGTTTTCTCCCGGACAACGCCGAGTACTTAGAAAATCAAGAAGGCCTCCACAGTACTACTAAAATCACTCTTATGATAACCCCTCCTATTCATCTTCACAATATTCCAAAAAAATAACGTAAATGGTGTTAAAATATTATACAAATTTATCACTGCAGCAGCTCTATCTAGGATATTGAGCAGTTTTCTCCCGGACAACGCCGAGTACTTAGAAAATCAAGGAGGCATCCACAGTACTACTAAAATCACTCTTATGATAACCCCTCCTATTCATCTTCACAATATTCCAAAAAAATAACGTAAATGGTGTTAAAATATTATACAAATTTATCACTGCAGCAGCTCTATCTAGGATATTGAGCAGTTTTCTCCCGGACAACGCCGAGTACTTAGAAAATCAAGGAGGCCTCCACAGTACTACTAAAATCACTCTTATGATAACCCCTCCTATTCATCTTCACAATATTCCAAAAAAATAACGTAAATGGTGTTAAAATATTATACAAATTTATCACTGCAGCAGCTCTATCTAGGATATTGAGCAGTTTTCTCCCGGACAACGCCGAGTACTTAGAAAATCAAGGAGGCCTCCACAGTACTACTAAAATCACTCTTATGATAACCCCTCCTATTCATCTTCACAATATTCCAAAAAAATAACGTAAATGGTGTTAAAATATTATACAAATTTATCACTGCAGCAGCTCTATCTAGGATATTGAGCAGTTTTCTCCCGGACAACGCCGAGTACTTAGAAAATCAAGGAGGCCTCCACAGTACTACTAAAATCACTCTTATGATAACCCCTCCTATTCATCTTCACAATATTCCAAAAAAATAACGTAAATGGTGTTAAAATATTATACAAATTTATCACTGCAGCAGCTCTATCTAGGATATTGAGCAGTTTTCTCCCGGACAACGCCGAGTACTTAGAAAATCAAGGAGGCCTCCACAGTACTACTAAAATCACTCTTATGATAACCCCTCCTATTCATCTTCACAATATTCCAAAAAAATAACGTAAATGGTGTTAAAATATTATACAAATTTATCACTGCAGCAGCTCTATCTAGGATATTGAGCAGTTTTCTCCCGGACAACGCCGAGTACTTAGAAAATCAAGGAGGCCTCCACAGTACTACTAAAATCACTCTTATGATAACCCCTCCTATTCATCTTCACAATATTCCAAAAAAATAACGTAAATGGTGTTAAAATATTATACAAATTTATCACTGCAGCAGCTCTATCTAGGATATTGAGCAGTTTTCTCCCGGACAACGCCGAGTACTTAGAAAATCAAGGAGGCCTCCACAGTACTACTAAAATCACTCTTATGATAACCCCTCCTATTCATCTTCACAATATTCCAAAAAAATAACGTAAATGGTGTTAAAATATTATACAAATTTATCACTGCAGCAGCTCTATCTAGGATATTGAGCAGTTTTCTCCCGGACAACGCCGAGTACTTAGAAAATCAAGGAGGCCTCCACAGTACTACTAAAATCACTCTTATGATAACCCCTCCTATTCATCTTCACAATATTCCAAAAAAATAACGTAAATGGTGTTAAAATATTATACAAATTTATCACTGCAGCAGCTCTATCTAGGATATTGAGCAGTTTTCTCCCGGACAACGCCGAGTACTTAGAAAATCAAGGAGGCCTCCACAGTACTACTAAAATCACTCTTATGATAACCCCTCCTATTCATCTTCACAATATTCCAAAAAAATAACGTAAATGGTGTTAAAATATTATACAAATTTATCACTGCAGCAGCTCTATCTAGGATATTGAGCAGTTTTCTCCCGGACAACGCCGAGTACTTAGAAAATCAAGGAGGCCTCCACAGTACTACTAAAATCACTCTTATGATAACCCCTCCTATTCATCTTCACAATATTCCAAAAAAATAACGTAAATGGTGTTAAAATATTATACAAATTTATCACTGCAGCAGCTCTATCTAGGATATTGAGCAGTTTTCTCCCGGACAACGCCGAGTACTTAGAAAATCAAGGAGGCCTCCACAGTACTACTAAAATCACTCTTATGATAACCCCTCCTATTCATCTTCACAATATTCCAAAAAAATAACGTAAATGGTGTTAAAATATTATACAAATTTATCACTGCAGCAGCTCTATCTAGGATATTGAGCAGTTTTCTCCCGGACAACGCCGAGTACTTAGAAAATCAAGGAGGCCTCCACAGTACTACTAAAATCACTCTTATGATAACCCCTCCTGTTCATCTTCACAATATTCCGAAAAAAAAAGCGTAAATGGTATAAAATATTATACAAATTTATCACTGCAGCAGCTCTATCTAGGATATTGAGCACTAACAGTTTTGCCAGACCCCTAAAATTTTCCCCGACCCACCCCCAATTTTGTTTTTACTCTCCCCAACCATGAGAAATATTTTAAGTTCCTAAAAGAAAAAAAAAAAATTTGGCCGACCCCCTAATAAGTTTGACCCGACCCCTAAAATTTTCCACGACCCCCAATCTCTCCAGCCCCACCTACCAATTTTGTTTTACTCTCCCCTAACCCTGAGAAATATTTTAAGTTAAAAAAAAACAAAAAGAAAAATTATTTGCCCAGACCGTCTAAAAAGTTTAGCTCGACCCCTAAAATTTTCCCCGACCCCCAATCTTTCCAGCCCCCCCCAATTTTGATTTGTACTCTCCCCCAACCATAAGAAATATTTTAAGTTAAAAAAATTTTTTTTAAAATTGCCCGACCCTCTAAAAAGTTTGGCCCGACCCCTAAAATTTTCCACGACACCCACCCACAAGCTCTCCAGCACCACCCTCCGAATTTTTTTTTACTCTCCCCCAAACCTAAGAAATATTTTAAGTTAAAAAAAATCATTCTTACTGATCCCCCCTCCTTTTCATCTGCACAATAGTCCGAAAAGAAGTGTAGATGCTGTTAAAATGTTGTACAAACCTATCACTACAATAGCTCTTTCTAGGACATTGAGCACTTTTCTCCCAGACAACGCCGAGTATTTAGAAAATCAAGGAGGCTTCCAGAGCACTACTAAATCGACTCTTACTGATTTCCCCTCATTTCCATCTGCACAATAGTCTAAAGAGAAGCGTAGATGCTGATATAATATTATCCAAACCTCTCACCATGACGTCACGTACCTACTAAAATCAATCTAAACGATCCCCCTTTTTTTCTATCTGCACAATAGTCCGAAGAGAAACGTAGATGGCATTAAAATATTATACAAACTTATCACTACAGTAGCTCTATCTAGGATATAGAGCACTTTTCTCCCGGACAATGCCGAGTACTTAGAAAATCAAGGAAGCATCTGGAGCACTACTAAAATCATGCTTACTGATTCCTCCTCCTTTTCATCTGCACAATAGTCTGAAAAGAAGCGTAGATGCTGTTAAAATATTATACAAATCTATCACTGCAGCAGCTCTATCTAGGATATTGAGCACTTTTACTCCCGGACAACATCGAGTACTTAGTAAATCAAGAAGGCCTCCAGAGCACTACTTAAATCACTGTTACTGATTTTCCCTCATTTCCATGTGCACAATAGTCTGAAAAGAAGTGTAGATGCTGTTAAAATGTTATACAAATCTATCACTTACGCAGCTCCATCTAGGATATTGAGCACTTTTATCCCGGACAACGCAGAGTACTTAGAAAATCAAGGAGGCCTCCAGAGCACTACTGAAATCACTCTTACCGATTTCCCCTCATTTCTATGTGTACAATAGTCTAAAGGGGAACGAAGATGGCATTAAAATATTATACAAACTTATCACTACAGTAGCTCTATCTAGGATATTGAGCACTTTTCTCCCGGACAATGCCGAGTACTTTGAAAAGTAAGGAGGCATCCAGAGTACTACAAAAACCACTCTTACCTATTCCTCCTCCTTTTCATCTGCACAATAGTCCGACAAGAAGCGTAGATGCTGTTAAAATATTATACAAACCTATAAATACAGTAGCTCTATCTAGGATATTGAGCACTTTTCTCCCGGACAACGCCGAATACTTAGAAAATCAAGTTTAGTAAGGAAAGTTGTGTATTGGTATAATAAATACTCATACCAAAAATTAGATCTTTTACTTGAACGGTTTTTTGAGGAAATGGAATCAAAGATCGTCTCCATAAATGTACTGAGCAATCCTCATTTGTGAAACATTTAGCCAATGAAATGGTTAGAAAATTTATAAATTTCAATGTTTAAACCAGAAAAGGTTGTCGTTTTGTTCTATTAAAAAGTTCTATGAATAAAGTCAAATAAATAAAAGGTAACTAGAATTAAAAATTGTATATCCCCCCCCCCATACTCAGCACTGACATTCTAATTTTTACCTTATTAATTAAGTAGGAACAGTGATAACATTTTGAAAGAACAGATAATTACTTTTTGTTATAAATGAGACAAACAACAAAATTGTATACTTCTGGGTTCAAAATAGAGGATCATTAGATTTAGAAAACACAATTTTAATTTTAACATTTCTCAAAAAACCCATGGGAGAGATTTGAAAATGAAAACTAAGTAAAACAAAATGTATCTAATAAGTGTCAGACTGAAAATGTAAATTATGTACAATAATGCATTATAAAAATAATTGTGTCTGCAATTAACATATGGTATTAAATTTATCTATATATGATCCCTTAGAAGCAAATGAAGGCCTCATTTTATGAAACAACACCTTTGCAAGTATATGTTTGTATCTTGCTTCAACCCCAAATACTGATTGGGAAGCTTCTGTTGTTAAATTGACTGTCCTCTCAACACTTTGAAAATGTGAGGACACAGCTGACAACTTCAGCTTTGTTCCATTCATGAGTGAGTCCAAAAGTTCATCTTCAGAAAATGATTCTGTAAATGCTGGTTCGCAAACTCCATTTTGCGAAAGGTTAATCAATTCATACCAATGATTGCCGTTAAAGTTTATGTGTGTTATTTTTTTTTAATCTTTTATTGGCTGGCTCCCCACTCCTGAAAAAATATAAAAGTTAATTTTTTGAGTTAATTTAAAAATGTAATCCTACCTACTTTAATTTTTATAATGAAATTCGAAATTTAAAATGATTCGATGAATCGACATAACCAAATTAATCAATTTTATATGAAGAAATATTTACTTACATAATAGACAAAAAATTTTTTATTGCTTCTTCCCTCACAGCCAGTTCGTTTGATCTTACCATCGCATACAACACATTTTCAGGCAGTAAAGCAAAAGCATTATGCTGTAAATTTTTTAATGCAATGTGTTGTATTTCAGGTGGCTGTTTCTTGATCCTATTGATCATATTGAAAATATACAATTGCTGGTTATGAAACTTATTATCCCTTTTTATTTCAAACCAGCTAACTGTATATACTTCGATTATGTATCTAATTAGGCTGTGAAGTTTGCCAGCCATTTCTTGTGGATAAGCACCTTGTATCCATAAGCACATTAGTTTGATGACTTAAGTTTAGTATCTTGCCTGATTTATAGGCCCAATTTTCCATGCAGCAAATTCAGGGTCAACTTTTCCTCTAGAAATCCCTATTGTATATTCTAATAGAAGTCTCTGGTCACAGGTTAGTTCGCTATTTCCTCAGTAGTAAAACGAACATCCAGAGGACAACCAACTGGTGTAAATGCTACTTAAGATAAATTGTTATAGTCATTACCAGATAATTTACCTGGAGGATCAGTGAAAGTTGTAGAACTTCTTGTGGTTCCATCGATATATTTAAAAAGAGCTCTAAAGGGAAGTGCATTTTGATGTAAAGAGCAGTCAATGGTGTGTAATTTTCTCTGTATTTTCTTCTCAAATCAAGTGTTACAAGTCCAGCCTCACAACCTGTATTTGTATTCGTGTTGTCTACTAAAATAGCCTTAATTGTAGATACACTGTTGTATTCTTTCAAACCACCAGAAACTTACTCTGCAAGAATATCACCAGTTGCACCATTATTAGGGATAATCCTATGAGTGAGGTATTCACTTTTGTGTTCCATCTCCTCTGTGAAGGTCAAGTGACGTTCTGGTCCCTTTGCTTATTTAATATTTTCTCTCCATTTGGCCCCAAAATCTCTTTATACAACAGTGTGTCTTTATCATTTCTTCCATCAACCCCAATGCAAACAAGGTTTTCCACTGTTTCATCATGTCTTTGATGGACATTTTCTTTCATTCTTGCCTTTGCTCTATCTATTTTACATTTATCAATTATGATACCTTTTATATTGGCATTAGATTTGAGAAGACCCATGGCATCTAAGTCTAAAAGAAAGGCGTTAGAAAGGCTGGCTCAAAGGTTGGAAGAAACATCACCCCTAATTAATTCCATAGCATATCGAGGAATTTTAATAAGACTGTAAGGTCCCGGAAAAGGTGTCTCAGGCTGAAAATAATCAATTTCTGTTAAATCACTATCAGGACTGGAGTGGGAAAGAACAGCATCCTGGGCATGAGATGTTGATGCATCATTAGGTGATGAACCTAATTTCTTTTGTCGTTCCAATCTTTTTGTTTTCTTTTTACATTTTTTTATGGCAGCTTTGTCTATTGGGCCAAGCTGGAAAGTGCCCTTCAGTCCTGTTTTGATCTTTCAAATATTCCCTGTCTTCCACTGGAACCTGAAATATCAAATTTTAATTTTGTTAACAAACATCAACATCACAATAGTATTTCAAAAGAAAATAATAAGAGTTGTTTTTTTACATTTGTTTAAATATTAAATACAAGTATGAAAATCCATTTAATTTAAGATGTAAATGACTTTGTTATTCGAACATAGTTAAAAAAAGAAAAAATAATCTTACCTTTTTTTCCAAAGGACAAGTACAAAGTATGTGTGCTTAGTTCTTTGTTGCACTTCACATTTTTGTCATCACAGCTTAAAATAGGCAGTTTACACGTACAAGAAGCAATGTCAAACAGTGTGTCTAGCTTTTCCTGTAAATGTTTTTCTTGGGCTGCAGGGAGAGATTTTCTATTTATTTGTTTTGCTTTTCGGAAGCTTATGATATTCACTTTACTGGCAATAGATATTTCACTTAATAGAGGTAAACGATGGTTTACTGGCTTCCAAATGCCAATTATGTCCTTTGCTATTAATGTAGAAATAGAAAAATCTGACAAGTGTGGACATGTATTTATAAGGAAATAACTGTATTGGATAACTTGTCGAAAAATTAGGGGTTCCATTTTATTTAATGGGGCAGGTGGACCTGAAAATTTTCTGGCGTCAGTACTGCGAGTCGAAATTGTGCGTTTTTTTTCCAACCATTTTTCTTGAAATATCTTAAAAGAAAATATATTGTGGAATATCAGAAGTTTCACATATTGAATGAATATTTCCAAATTGAAAATAAAATAAGAAAAAATAAAATCCACCCATCTTTATACTGGAGTCGTTTTGGCCTTGGTAAATAGTGACAAATTTAAAAATGAAACATTACCAGTGATTTATTTTTTAATAATTAAATCTATTTTAATAAAAAAAAAATAGATTTGATTAAAATATACTCCCATCATCTTACTCTGTGGATTTTACATAAAAATACACTTTTATAAGTTACCTAGATTTTCTAACCTTTTTTAAACAAACCTAAATTGTATTTTTAAAAGTGAGTTATCGTTCTTCCTTAGCTATCCTCTAACAAATAAATTTCATTAAAAACCATAAATTGTTTTATGAACTTGAGGAATAATTTGCCGGACAACGCCGAATACTTTTCTTATATAAGATATTATAAAATGTCCATGTACATGTATTTGTGTATGTACAGAGTGGCGGTTAGTGGCAGACCTTCACATAGTTTCTTACCCCACTCCATGTAAATAGAATTGACGCTAAGAAACTTTAAATAAAATAAAAAGTTATCTCAAATTATTACGTAATTAAAGCAAAATATGACTACGCATTTTCAAATTAATATAACATAGAATGAAAAATAACTGAAAACAACCGCCCCTGATAAAGTCTTCCCCATAGACCCCTACGGGGTGGGTGTAGAGATTCGGCAATACTCCCATCATCTTATTCTGTGAATTTTACCTAAGAATACACTTTTATATTTTATCTATATTCTCTAACCTTTTCTAAACAAACCTAGATTGTGTATTTAAATGTGAGTTATCTTTCTTCCTTAGCTATCCTCTAACAAATAAATTTCATTAAAAACCATAAATTGTTTTATGTACTTGAGGTATAATTTGCAGGACAACACAGAATACTTTTCTTATGTAAGATATTATAATGTGTACATATATTTGTGTACGTACAGAGTGACGGCTAGTGGCGGACCTTCGCATAGTTTCTTTCCCCCTCCATGTAAATAGAATTGACGCTAAGAAACATTAAATAAAATTAAAAGTTAATTCAAAGTATTAAGTAATTAAAGCAAAATATGACTCAGCATTTTCTAATTATTATAAAATAGAATGAAAAATAATTGAAAACGACCCCCCCCCCTCCCTGATAAAATCTTCCCAATAGACCCCTAAGGGGTGGGTTTATAGATTCAGGAATACTCTCATCATCTTACTCTGTGAATTTTACATAAGAATACCCTTTTATATGTTATGTATATTCTTTAAACCTAAATTGTGTTTTTAACCGTGAGTTATCGTTCTTCCTTAGCTATCCTCTAAAAAATACATTTCAGTAAAATCCATTGATTTTTTTATGTACGTAAGGAATTATTTGCAGGACAACGCCGAATACTTTTCTTATATAAGATATTATAAAATGTACAGGTATTTATGTACGTACAGAGTGGCGGGCACTGGCGGCTAGTGACGGATCTTGGCGTTGTTTCTTACCCCGCCCCTGGAAATAGAATTGACGCTAAGAAACATTAAATTAAATTAAAAGTTATTTCAAATTATTACGTAATTAAATTACAATATGACTCAGCAATTTCAAATTACTATAAAATATAATGAAAAATAACTGAAAAAGACCCCCCTCCACCCCTGATGAAATTTGCCCCATGGACCCCTAAGGGGTGGGTTTATAGATTCGCGAATACGCCCATCAACTTACTCTGTGAATTCTACATACGAATACCCTTTTATATTGTATCTATATTCTCTAACATTTTTTCTATAGGGCACACACACACACACACACACACACACACACACACACACACAAACATACAGATATTCAATCTTATATAGAAGATTTAAAATAGTTTTTAAACACGGGCTGAAATTTATTTACGAGAGCTCTAATGGTGTAAGAAGGGGCAGATAACTCTGTTTGGCACTTGTGCAGATGTGGTACACGACCCGAAATTTATTTTCGAAGAGTTCCAATGGTGTAAAGGGCAGACAACTCTCTTTTTAGTATATTGATAGAACATTTATTGAAGAAAATAGAATTTGGGAAAATGAACAGTATATTTTTTCCATTTCAAAACCAACAAAACGAACAGTCCTCTTGTTTGGATTAACAGTTTTTTTAGTTTTTTTTAGTTTAAAATATAAAATTATCGCAGAACTTAAAATTTTTCAAGACATTCACGTCGATTACGTCCATTTTCGGAGAAGCTAGAATTTTTCACAAATGTTATGTTCTGCGATGATTTAATATTTTAAACTATAACAAAATATTCAAAAATCTGTTAATCCAAACAAGAGGACTGTTTATTTTGTTGGTTTTGAAATGAAAAAATATACTGTTCATTTTCCCAAATTCTATTTTCTCACACCATTGGAACTCTTCTAAAATAAATTTTGGCTCGTGTACCGCATCTACACAAGTGCCGAAACGGCACTCATGCAGAATAGGAACACGAGCCAAAATTTATTTGAGAAGATCTCCAATTGTGTAAGAAGGGGCAGACAACTCTTTTTTACTACGCAATTTCTCCGAAAATGGAAAATATGCATCTTTTAAAAATAAGAAGTCATGCAAATTCAATTAAGGCCAAGCAACTAACTTCTTGCCCCCCCCCCTCTGACGTCATTGTGGTTGGTTAACTTTATTTCGCGCCTTTTTAAATTTAATTTCATAATTCACAAAGTTAAAATGCCTACTGCATGCATCGTTCCTCATTGCGAGGGCAATTATGAAAAATAAACTGACAGTCTCAGTGTTTGGATTTCTAAAAGGGGAAGAATTACACCAATATGGATACACGCAATAAAGCGAGATATGTTTACACCGACTAAATATAGTGTAGTGAGTTTGAATTTTTTTTAATTATATAAAAAATCAAAAGTCTGAATTACTTATTCATTATTTGATAAAAAAGTAGTGTATAGCCAATAATTATTGTTTCCATTTTTTTAAAAATACTATTTTTGATGTCTTATTAAGTGTAGTATATTTTATCTTTTCTCTGTACTTTTGTAGATCAAATTAATGAAATAATAACGCCATATTTAATCAATATTTTCACCAAAAATATTGATTAAACGATGCTATATTCAATAATAATATCGTTAATTAACAATGATAATATCGTTAATTAACCAAGATTACATGTTAACAGGATACTATCGTTAATTAACCAAGACTACATGTTAACATGATAATATCGTTGATTAACCAAGATTACATGTTAACATAATAATATCGTTAATTAACCAAGACTACATGTTAACATGATAATATCGTTAATTAACCAAGATTACATGTTAACATGATACTATCGTTAATTAACACAAGACTACATGTTAACATGATAATATCGTTAATTAACCAAGATTACATGTTAACATGATAATATCGTTAATTAACCAAGACTACATGTTAACATGATAATATGGTTAATTAACAAAGACTACATGTTAACATGATAATATCGTTAATTAACCAAGACTACATGTTAACATGATAATATCGTTAATTAACCAAGACTACATGTTAACATGATAATATCGTTAATTAACCAAGACTACATGTTAACATGATAATATCGTTAATTAACAAAGACTACATGTTAACATGATACTATCGTTAATTTACCAAGATTACATGTTTACATGATACTATCGTTAATTAACCAAGACTACATGTTAACATGATAATATCGTTAATTAACCAAGACTACATATTAACATGATACTATCGTTAATTAACCAAGACTACATGGTAACATGATAATATCGTGAATTTACCAAGACTACATGTTAACATGATAATATCGTTAATTAACCAAGATTACATGTTAACATGATAATATCGTTAATTAACCAACACTACATGGTAACATGATAATATCGTTAATTAACCAAGACTACATGTTAACATGATAATATCGTTAATTAACCAAGACTACATGTTAACATGATAATATCGTTAATTAACCAAGATTAAATGTTAACATGATAATATCGTTAATTAACCAACACTACATGGTAACATGATAATATCGTTAATTAACCAAGACTACATGTTAACATGATAACATCTTTAATTAACCAAGACTACATGTTAACATAACATCGTTAATTAACCAAGACTACATGTTAACATGATAACATCGTTAATTAACCAAGACTACATGTTAACATGATAATATCGTTAATTAACCAAGATTACATGTTAACATGATACTATCGTTAATTAACCAAGACTACATGTTAACATGATACTATCGTTAATTTACCAAGATTACATGTTTACATGATACTATCGTTAATTAACCAAAACTACATGTTAACATGATAATATCGTTAATTAACCAAGACTACATGTTAACATGATAATATCGTTAATTAACCAAGACTACATGTTAACATGATAATATCGTTAATTAACCAAGACTACATGTTAACATGATAATATCGTTAATTAACCAAGACTACATGTTAACATGATACTATCGTTAATTAACCAAGACTACATGTTAACATGATACTATCGTTAATTAACCAAGACTACATGTTAACATGATAATATCGTTAATTAACCAAGATTACATGTAAACATGATACTATCGTTAATTAACCAAGACTACATGTTAACATGATACTATCGTTAATTAACCAAGACTACATGTTAACATGATACTATCGTTAATTAACCAAGACTACATGTTAACATGATAATATCGTTAATTAACCAAGACTACATGTTAACATGATAATATCGTTAATTAACCAAGACTACATGTTAACATGATAATATCGTTAATTAACCAAGACTACATGTTAACATGATACTATCGTTAATTAACCAAGACTACATGTTAACATGATACTATCGTTAATTAACCAAGACTACATGTTAACATGATAATATCGTTAATTAACCAAGATTACATGTAAACATGATACTATCGTTAATTAACCAAGACTACATGTTAACATGATACTATCGTTAATTAACCAAGACTACATGTTAACATGATAATATCGTTAATTAACCAAGATTACATGTTAACATGATAATATCGTTAATTAACAAAGACTATATGTTAACATGATAATATCGTTAATTAACTAACACTACATGGTAACATGATAATATCGTGAATTTACCAAGACTACATGTTAACATGATAATATCGTTAATTAACCAAGATTACATGTTAACATGATAATATCGTTAATTAACAAACACTACATGGTAACATGATAATATCGTTAATTAACCAAGACTACATGTTAACATGATTATATCGTTAATTAACCAAGACTACATGTTAACATGATTATATCGTTAATTAACCAAGACTACATGTTAACATGATAACATCTTTAATTAACCAAGACTACATGTTAACATGATAACATCGTTAATTAACCAAGACTACATGTTAACATGATACTATCGTTAATTAACCAAGACTACATGTTAACATGATAATATCGTTAATTAACCAAGACTACATGTTAACATGATAACATCGTTAATTAACCAAGACTACATGTGAACATGATAACATCGTTAATTAACCAAGACTACATGTGAACATGATAACATCGTTAATTAACCAAGACTACATGTTAACATGATAATATCGTTAATTAACCAAGACTACATGTTAACATGATAATATCGTTAATTAACCAAGACTACATGTTAACATGATAACATCGTTAATGAACCAAGACTACATGTTAACATGATAATATCGTTAATTAACCAAGACTACATGTTAACATGATAATATCGTTAATGAACCAAGACTACATGTTAACATGATAACATCGTTAATGAACCAAGACTACATGTTAACATGATAACATCGTTAATGAACCAAGACTACATGTTAACATGATAACATCGTTAATTAACCAAGACTACATGTTAACATGATACTATCGTTAATTTACGAAGATTACATGTTAACATGATACTATCGTTAATTTACCAAGACTACATGTTAACATGATAATATCGTTAATTAACCAAGACTACATGTTAACATGATAATATCGTTAATTAACCAAGACTACATGTTAACATGATAATATCGTTAATTAACCAAGATTACATGTTAACATGATAATATCGTTAATTAACTAAGACTACATGTTAACATGATAATATCGTTAATTAACCAACACTACATGTTAACATGATACTATCGTTAATTAACCAAGACTACATGTTAACATGATAATATCGTTAATTAACCAAGACTACATGTTAACATGATAATATCGTTAATTAACCAAGACTACATGTTAACATGATAATATCGTTAATTAACCAAGACTACATGTTAACATGATAATATCGTTAATTAACCAAGACTACATGTTAACATGATACTATCGTTAATTAACCAAGATTACATGTTAACATGATACTATCGTTAATTAACCAAGATTACATGTTAACATGATAATATCGTTAATTAACCAAGACTACATGTTAACATGATAATATCGTTAATTAACCAAGATTACATGTTAACATGATAATATCGTTAATTAAGCAAGACTACATGTTAACATGATACTATCGTTAATTAACCAAGATTACATGTTAACATGATACTATCGTTAATTAACCAAGACTACATGTTAACATGATAATATCGTTAATTAACCAAGACAACATGTTAACATGATAATATCGTTAATTAACCAAGACTACATGTTAACATGATAATATCGTTAATTAACCAAGACTACATGTTTACATGATAATATCGTTAATTAACCAAGACTACATGTTAACATGATACTATCGTTAATTAACCAAGATTACATGTTAACATGATACTATCGTTAATTAACCAAGATTACATGTTAACATCATACTATCGTTAATTAACCAAGACTACATGTTAACATGATAATATCGTTAATTAACCAAGACTACATGTTAACATGATAATATCGTTAATTAACCAAGACTACATGTTAACATGATAATATCGTTAATTAACCAAGATTACATGTTGACATGATAATATCGTTAATTAACTAAGATTACATGTTGACATGATAATATCGTTAATTAACCAAGACTACATGTTAACATGATAATATCGTTAATTAACCAAGACTACATGTTAACATGATACTATCGTTAATTAACCAGGACTACATGTTAACATGATAATATCGTTAATTAACCAAGACTACATGTTAACATGATACTATCGTTAATTTACCAAGATTACATGTTAACATGATACTATCGTTAATTTACCAAGATTACATGTTAACATGATACTATCGTTAATTAACCAAGACTACATGTTAACATGATACTATCGTTAATTAACCAAGACTACATGTTAACATGATAATATCGTTAATTAACCAAGACTACATGTTAACATGATAATATCGTTAATTAACCAAGACTACATGTTAACATGATACTATCGTTAATTAACCAAGACTACATGTTAACATGATAATATCGTTAATTAACCAAGACTACATGTTAACATGATAATATCGTTAATTAACAAAGATTACATGTTAACATGATACTATCGTTAATTAACCAAGACTACATGTTAACATGATAATATCGTTAATTAACCAAGACTATATGTTAACATGATAATATCGTTAATTAACCAAGACTACATGTGCTTTAGATTGACTTTACACCACAGCGTCAATTACCTATATTTCTTATATCGCTCCCCGTCGACCCAGAACTGTACTCTGCTAAACTCTGTCTCTGAAAGCATAGATAGAGCACTCTTAATTGACTCGAATGCCCAGATACATGTATTTGGGGATTTTAATGCCCACCACCGCGACTGGTTGGGATTCTCCAGCCTTACTGACGCAGCCGGCAACTCTACGTATAATTTCTCCTTAGCTCACTCCCTCTCTCAGACTGTCGATTTTCCGACCCGCATCCCCGATCGAGTAGACAAACAAGCCTCACTTCTAGACCTTTTCTTGACCTCAATGCCCGAGGCTTGTGTGACGAAAGCTCATAGCCCACTCGGGAATGCTGATCACATTGTGCTAATGGTACATATCACCCTAAAAAGTCGTCCAAAAGCTGATGAACCGTTGCTCAAAACAACAAGATACTACAAGCAGGCTGATTTCGAGTCAATCAGAGATCACATCAGTGACGCCCCATGGAGGGAAACCTTCTCACTCCCTGCCGACCAGTGTGCAAACGAATTGACTGAATGGGTCAAAGTAGGCATTCAAGCCTATGTTCCCCTGCGAAAATTCTTTAGCAAGCCCCTACTCTCCTCAATGGTTCACCTCGGAATGTGCATCTGACATTTCTGAGAGGCAACAAGCATTCCGTCAATTCGGCTACCATAAGTCAGCTACTAATAGACATGAGTTTATAGAGTCAAGAAATAATTGCAATGCCGTGATAGGTGAAGCGAAGAGAAGGTATAATGAGTTAACAAAAAATTCATCCAGTCACAGAAACTAGGTACTCGTGATTTCTGGAAAATCTACAATAGTGTAGTGAATAATTGTCAATAAACGATTCCCCCACTATCAAACCACAATGATGTCGTATGCACGGCCACTGATAAGGCTGAACTACTTGCCCAGCGCTTCGCTTCTAACTCTACTTTGGATTCAGATAGCAACCCCCTCCCCAATTTCCCATTGTGGACCGAAACCACACTTGATAACCTGGTTATCACCCCATCTCAGGTCAGAGACATCATAAAAAACCTTGACACCTCCTAAGCTTGTGGGGCTGATCTTATACCTGTAATAGTAATAAAGAAATGTTCTGCTGAACTGGCCCCTGTCCTCTCTAAACTCTTCAATAAATGCCTAGCTGAATCTTGCTTCCCCGATAGCTAGAAAATTGCCTCTGCGGTACCAGTCTACAAGAGTTATGGGAATAGAACCGATCCTCAGAACTATCGTCCAATCAGTCTGCTTCCGATCTTTGCTAAAGTCTTTGAATCTTTAATCAATCTAGCGATAGTACGGCACTTAGATAATGCTAAACTTCTATATGACCGCCAGTATAAATTTAAACAAGCACGATCTACTGCAGACATCCTAACATTCATCTCTGAACGCATGTATCATACACTTGACAAGGCAGGAGAAGTTAGGGCGGTAGCGCTTGATATATCCAAGGCCTTTGACAAGGTATGGCATAAAGGGCTTCTCCTGAAAATATACTCATACGGTATTACTGGGCAATTACTTAATATAATTAGATCCTTCCTAGACAAAAGAAAAATCCAGGTTGTCCTCGATGGCCGTTCATCTAAGCAACATGACATAAATGCTGGTGTACCCCAGGGATCTATCCTTGGACCATTGTTGTTCCTGATCTATATAAACGATCTCCCTGATGACATAGTGTCTGAGATTGATTTATTTGCTGACGACACCACACTTTACTCTCGCCATGTTGGCAAAACCGACGCGATCATATCCGAGGCATTGGCTGAATCTTTAGAAAATTACCTCCAGGCTGTAGTGGATTGGGGTCACAAATGGTTGGTAACTTTTAATGCCGTTAAGACAAAGCTCCTTTCCTTCAATAACTACAAGAAACCTCTCCAACAACCGATTGTCATGGTTAATAACACCCTACCTGAGAGTTCATCATTCAAAGTCCTCGGCCTAACCTTCACAGGTAACATGAATACATTGAAGACATTGCCAAGGCTGCCTCAAAGAAGGTTGGCTCCCTCTACCGGGCTAGTAAAATCCTCACACCTGACATTATCCGGTATCTCTACAAAGCCACCATCCACCCATGCATGGAGTATTGTTGTCACATCTGGGCTGATGCATCATCTACTAGTATCTCCCTTTTTGACAAGGTCCAAAAAGAATCGCCAAACTAATAGGTCCCTCACTGTCAGCCAAGCTCCAGTCCCTGTCCCATCGCCGCAATGTAGCATCCTTGTGCTTGTTTTACAAATACTTCAGTGGATTATGCTCAACTGAATTGGCTACTCTGGTACCCCCTCGACGTAAATTCATTAGACTAACTCGACAATCAACTAAATCTCATCCATTCACTGTGGAGGTCCCCAGATGTCAGAGAACCTTCTACTCAAATAGCTTCTTTCCTCGTGCTGCTGGCTTCTGGAACTCCCTCCCTGCCCCCTGTTTCCCCGACAGTACAGACATGCAGAAATTTAAAACTAATGTAAACAGACATCTCGCTGCGCAGATCCCAATTTAGGTTGACCCCCCCAACCTTCTCCCCTCTTTTCTTTTCTCAGTAGCCCCTTACGTCTACAGTTTGGGGTGAACTTTGTTAAAAAAAAAAAATAAATAAAAATAATTTTTTTTCGAGTTATAATAATTTTATTAACACAGAGTTTAGGGGCATTTTTCATAATATATACGAAATAGTTAAAAAAAAAAATATTTTAAACATATACAGATCTTTATTTTCATTAAAAAAACATTCATGGATTTTTTTTATATATAAAAATATACCTTTAGTGATGGTGTATTTTGTTAAAAAAAATAATACATTTTCACTAAGATTTTTTAAAAAATAGTTTCATTTATGGCATTTCGAACAATTTGGAACAATGTTATTTAAATAAATAGTAAATCACATGAAATATATTATGAAATTATATTTTTTGGTGAAAATATTGATTAAACAATGCTTTATTCAATGATAACATCGTTAATTAACAACATTCATTTTTCTTCGAGGTATAATGATTTTATTAACACGGAGTTTAGAGGGCATTTTTCGTAATATATACGAAATAATTAAAAAAAAATATTTTAAACATATACAGATCTTTTTCATTAAAAAAAAATTCATGGATTTTTTTATATATATAAAAACTTTAGTAAAGGTGTATTTTGTTTAAAAAAATAATACATTTTCACTAAGATTTTTAAAAAATAGTTTCACTACATCTCCTGTTTTTGTTTATTAATAAATATTGAAAATTACATTAAAATTGGTTGATTTCCTGAATTTTGGTGAATTTTTAAGTGAAGGGAGGGTCAAAATGTTTTTACATTTTGGGGATCGGACTTTGATTTTGCACGTACCTATCTCTTAATAGCAAGATAGGAGTTGGTGATTCCATTATCAAACAAACAGTTAACATTGAACTTTTTTTGTATAATTTTTAAACAAATTTCAAAGTCTGAATTAGTTCCGGTTGATTGGGTTAGAAGTTTAAATAATGGTATCTTTTGTATTTTAACTTATTTCTTCAGGTTTGTGAACTTCATTTTCGACCCGAGGACATAAATAGAGAGGCATCCGCATTTGACTCCAAAACAGGTTGAACCATTACTGTTAAACTTCAGAAACCATATCTCTGAAATGGTGCTATCCCTCGAATTCTGCCTAACTACCCCCCCCCCATATTTATTTGCATCGTCGACAACCTTCAGAGAGTCACCAGATTCTAAAAGAGTACGACTTGAAAATTCTGCATTTAAACGTGCTTTAAGTGAAAGCATTGCAGCTGATATAGCATATATGCTAGAAAAGACGTTCAGAACTCTTGAAGTCATAGAAAAAAATTAAATTTTCTTGATCGAAATTGGAGCATTATTAGGCAAAAAGATAGACTTATTATATGCCATATTAGCAAATATCCATGTCCCAAAATCACACTGTCCCTGTTAATTGCATCTGATTTAGCAGTAAATGTATTCTGCAGTGATGTGGAAATGAATACTATAGGGGAGTATAAGATTCCTAAACATATAACTGATGAAAATACTCTACACATTTTGATGGAGAACATGAAAAAAGGGACATAGAAGAACAGCAAACTAAACCTCAAAATGCAATTTCTATATTAAAATTAATCTTGTCATTTCTGTTCTTAGTGCAAGATGAATCATTTAAATATTTCAATGCAATTAAATTCATATACGAACAGATAAACATAATGACACTGAATAAGTTTAATTATTCGAGTGAAATGATGATATTTTCTTCCTTGTTATATAACTGCTCCCCTAGAGGGTACAAACTGTTAAGAGATACTAAAAATGTCATTTTACCATGTTATTCGACCATCAGAAGACTAATCTTATCAACCTCTATGAATCCTGTAGTTGAACGACATGATAACAATTTTCTTATGTATATTAAAAGTAAGTTCAAGTTACTAGTGCAGAAAGATATCACAGTATCTTTACTTGTTGATGAAATTCATCTAAAACCTTATTTTGATTATAAGGGTGGTAATGTTGTTGGCTTAGCCAACAATATCAATGAAGCTGCAACAAGTGCATATGCTTTTATGCTTAGCAGTGTATTCTCACAATATAAGGATGTTGTGCACGTTATGCCAACTAAATGTCTTCGATCTGAGAACTTATTTGACATAATCAAACGTTTAATAATTGGTTTAGAGGAGATAGGCTTTAGAGTATTATCTGTTATAACAGATAATAATGCAATAAATAAAAAAGCTATGTCTTTCTTTTGTAGTCCAGCATAGCTTTCAATTGTATATCCACATCCAGTTATAAAGTCTAGACCTCTTTTCTTCTTATTTGACTCAGTACATATATTAAAATGCATTAGAAACAACTAGCTTGGCCAAAAAGATGCAAGTAAATGCATGATGTTCCCAAAGTTTTGTCATAATGGAAATCATGAATTAGATAACATCCAAAGTGCCCCATTTTCTAGCTTACACAAACTTTATGACCTGGAATCTCAATCACTTTTGAAATATTGTTACAAATTAACTTCAAAGGCCATTTCTCCCACTAATCTTGAAAGGCAAAATATTACGTGGGTTCTGCAAATTTTCAATGAATACACTATTCAGGGATTGCTGACCTTAGGAAAACAGAAATGTTTGGCCAACTTTGCAGAAACTGCAGAATACATAAAGATATTTTATATTTGGTGGACAATAATGAATGTAAAAACACCAAATCAAGGTTGTCAGCTTAACAATGAATATGCTAATCCACTTAAATTAAATGAAGAAAATTATAGATTTCTCTCTGTATTCTGTGACTAGTTAGAATGTTGGAATAGCATGGAACTGGGAAATTAACAAAGGAAACTTACACTGCTTTACATCATACCACATATGCAATTCTTGAACTAACTAAATATTGCATAAAAGAAATGAACATGACGTATATATTACCTCGCAAGTTTCAAACAGATAACCTTGAGGCAAGGTTTGGCCAGTACCGGCAACTTAGTGGGGATCAGTATAATGTCTCTATATGTCAAGTATTGGAATGTGAGAAAAAACTCAGAATGTTGTCAGTATTAAAACTTAGCCTGCCACTTAATAACCAAACTATTGATTTGAAGAATTTACAAGAAGCTAACTCGGATGAAATGGCAAGGGAGCAACAGCTAGATGTTTATAAATTTAACATAGATGTAACAGATGATGATGTTAATCAGTGCAGAGAAGTACTCCCTGTTATATTATACTTAGCAGGTTACTGCTGTTATGCAGTTTTTAAGAAAATGAAATTCAATAGCTGCAAGAAATTAGTATCTGGAAAAGATGATGCGGAAGAGGTAAACCTGCATTTTCAAGGGATTAACAGAAGTTCTCTGTTATATCCCAGTGATGTAACAAAGAATGTTGTTATTTATAATTATATTGTTATATGTAAATGTGATTTAAGATACAGCAATAATTTGCATATGTGGTGGGTTAAACAATATAAAAACCATACTTTTTTGACTGAAGAGTGAGTTGAGTTTGGAAGAGAAGAGAGTGAAGATTGGAGAGAGAACTTTTAATATTGGAGATTGCAATTGTCGGTGAAGGTGAAGAAAATCCAATATTATTTTTTTTATTTAAGTTTGGATTACAAGCTATCTCGGCGTGAAGAGGAGAATATAGAGTCCGGAAAAATAAGTTTGAGCAAGGATGTGATATCGCCTTTTAGTGAAGAAGGTGATGTAGTCGGGTGGATGAAAAAAGTAAAACTGGTGGCGAAACTACAGAGAGTACAAGACCTGGCTTTTTTTGCATGGGGATGCGCTTGCTTTCTACCTCGAGATGAGTGATACAGACCAATTAGATGCGGAAATGATAGAGATGAGATTGGTGACAACATTCACTGAAGGTCCTTTCGAAGCCTATGAAAAACTGAAACGATTCAGGTGGACTAGAGAATCGGTGGATGTTTATGCCAACAATATCAAAAGATTGGCTGGATTAGCTCGATACCTAGGGATAGGTCTGGATCAGAGAGCAAAACTCGCGTTCATCACAGGATTTCCAGATGACGTATCTGTGGCACTGCAACAAATTGCATCACTTGGAGAGACTGGATGTTAGTCGACTGATACCGACTGCACGGCTATTGGTTAGCAAGAGAATGCGAGATACTGGGACGGTGGCAGTGAGTGCACAAAGCACTACACTGAAAAATGAGATTCAAAGAGAATCTTCAAGCATTCGGTGCTTTAGGTGTCGAGGACCACATCTTATTAAAGATTTCACGGAGCCAGCTAGAGTCAGAGTAAGGTGCTATGAGTGTGGAAGAATTGGGCACATTGCTAGATATTGTTCTCTGGCTCAGGGAAACGAGCAAAGGGGAGCTTCTGCGCCAGTAGCTACCCCAGAAACAGAATGAAGGCGCAGTACGGAACTCTACCCATGATAGAAGTGGCAGTAAATGATGCTGTAATGACGGCACTTGTTGACACTGGATGCACCACCACTCTACTTAACTCCAAACTTGTGAGTAGGTGTGGTAGAAGTGGCACGATCAAAACAGTTGACGGTCGTGACGTAAAATGTAAGGGAGCCCGGCAAGTGGAAATGAAAGTATGTGGGGTACGAGTGAAGGTGGAAGTGATTCTGATGGATCACATGATTGACGGAATTGATGTCATAATTGGAATGGATGTGATCTATGAGATGGGAGGTGTGAGTATCAAGAAAACTGAGGTCAAGTTTGGAGATGTACACTGTGCCGTAGCTGCCCATCAGCCGAACGTTTGCAAAATTGAGGATAAAGATTTCGAGGTGGATTTTGATGGAGAGAGATGGACAGTGAAATGGAAATGGATGGGAGACAAAGTAAAATATTATAAGAATTCCCTGGACAGTGAGAAAAAATCAGAGTTCGAGAAGGAAGTGGAAAGATGGATAGCAGATGGTATTCTCTTACCATGGAAGGGTGAAGAAAAAGGTGTGTTACCGTTGATGGCAGTGGTCCAGGCCACAAAAGGTAAAGTGAGGCCAGTGTTAGATTTTCGGAAATTGAACCGTTTTGTAGCATGTCATACAGGGAGCGACCTAATAGATGTGTGTGATGAAAAGATGAGAAAATGGAGGCGGTTGGCAGGAGGAACTGCGATAGTCGACCTTAAGTCTGCCTACTTGCAACTACACGTGGCAAAGGAGCTATGGCAGTACCAGCTAGTTTGCTATAAAGAAAGAACCTACTGTCTGACACGGTTAGGATTTGGGCTTAATGTTGCACCAAAAATTATGGCAGCCATTCTAAAAACTGTGTTAATAAAAGGAAATAAGACAAAGAAGGCCACTGATTCGTACATTGATGACATAATCGTAGATGTGACAAAAGTATCGACAGAGGAAGTGGTGGAACATCTTAAGGGATTTGGGCTGACAGCAAAGCAACCTGAATCCTTGGACGGCGGAACGGCACTGGGACTTAAGTTGATGAAAGGAAAGACGGGTGAGCTGATGTTCAAAAGGGGCAACGAAGTCCCGGAAATGACGGAAGTAATGAATAGGCGGCAGTTATTCTTTATCTGCGGCAAATTGTTGGGGCACTATCCAGTTGCTGCATGGCTGCGACTGGCATGCAGTTATGTTAAAAGAAGAGCAGGTGGAGTAGACTGGGAGGAAAGAATTGATGGCAAAACTGTCAAAGTAATACAGGAGATTCTAACTGATGTAGAGAAGGAGTACCCAGTTAGTGGAACTTGGCACATACCTGAAACAAAAATAGGAGTTGTGTGGTGTTATGCAAGCAGTATTGCAACAGGCGTGGTTGTGGAGATTGGTGGTTTGGTGGCGGAAGATGCAGCATGGCTGAGAAAAAAAGATGACTGCAATCACATTAACGTGGCCGAATTAGATGCTGTTTTGAAAGGCGTCAATTTAGCCATAAAATGGGGATTGAGAGAGATTGAAATAAGGACCGATTCAGCAACAGTACTAAGTTGGGTGAACTCTACAGTGGAGGAGAGTGGGAAAATAAGAACCAAGGGTGCTGGAGAAATGATCGTAAAGCGAAGATTGGGAATACTTGGAGAGTTAATATCCGAATTTGGACTACGAATAAAGGCAGTGTTTGTGCCTTCACAGAGAAGCAAAGCAGATGCGCTAACCCGAATAAAGTTGATCCACTTATAAGACGGGAGGAAGTTCAGAGAGTGGTCAGGAACTGTGTTCGATGTCACTCAATCGATCCTGCCCCGAATATACATGAACCTGGTGAAATGGGAACTTCAAATAATTGGACAAGATTAGCTATTGACATAACACACTATCGTGGGGGCGCATACTTGTCAATGACTGACTGTGGGCCTGGGAGACTAGCAATATGGAGGGAGTTACATGCGGGGATGGCCACTGCGGTTACAGAGGAATTGGAGGTGATGTTTGAACGGGGTCCGGTAATAGAGGTGATAATGGACAATGGCACCGTTTTTCGCTCAGAACGTCTCCAGACAATGCTAGAAAAATGGAAAATAAAAAGATATTACAGGGCAGCCTATAGGCCCGGAGGAAATGGAATAGTAGAGCGACATCATCGAACAGTGAAAGCGATAGCTGAGAGAGGAGGGATATCACCCGAAGAGGCCACATTCTGGTACAACATGGCACCCAAGGTCAGACAGAGGGACGAGACAGTGCCACATAGATCCATTTTTAAATATAAATGGCGACATCTAAGAGATATATCCTCAGAAGTCGAAGAGCGAGCACCAACCAGAATCCAAATAGGAGAAGAGGTTTGGGTGAAGCCACCAAATGCTCGATGTACAACGCAATGGAGAAGAGGAATGATTACTGGAGTGCAATCCCCTAACAACTTGAGTGTCGATGGGATGCCGCGGTATATTTTAGATTTGAGGCGTGTGATCCAAGTAAACGATGGAGATGTAAGCACCAGACATGAAGGTGAGACGGTCGCGATGCAAAGACCGCGGAGGGAATGTAATGCGCCGATTTGGGCACAAGATTATATGATGGGAAATGACCTTTGATGATCATGGGGGGGGGTGTGATTTAAGATACTGCAATAATTTGCATATGTGGTGGGTTAAACAATATAAAAACCGAACTTTTTTGACTGAAGAATGAGTTGAGTTTGGAAGAGAAGAGAGTGAAGATTGGAGAGAGAACTTTTAATATTGGAGATTGCAATTGTCGGTGAAGGTGAAGAAAATCCAATATTATTTTTTTATTTAAGTTTGAATTACAGTAAACTTGTTAAAAATTCTTCCTTTCTTAAGTCAGTCCATCAGAGAAAATTAGCTATGTTTATAACATTGAATGTTTTGGCAGATGCTAATCTTCTTTTTCATGTTGACTCTTGTGATGATGATCACAATATTGAAGGATAATCTGGAGTTCCTCCAATTATATACTGAACAATTTTTGTGATATGAAAAATGATCACATCAGTAAGAAAAAGCTAAACAGAAAAAGAAAATTAAAAACATTCTACTAAATATTTTCTATAAGTTTGACATAAAAAATAATTCTGCACTAGTAAAAAATATTTCTCCACTAGTAACTTTGTTTGTTTGTATTTATATTATTTGTTTGAATTTATTTTGTTTTATTTTTTTAATTAATCGTTCGTTTTCATTTTTAAACTAACTTATCGTTTGTTTTTATTATTGTTTGTTTACATTTTTACATTATTCATCGTTTGTTTTTAATTTGTTAGTTTATTTAATTGTTTGTTCCCGAAATTCATAATTCAGTTTTTTGCCGTATTTGATCGTGAATTATTATTTTCTTTAAATTTATATTGAATAAAGATCAGTTTCAAGATGAATCGAATCGTGTTCCTTTCTTTTCTTTTTTTACATGCAATTTTTAAAGTTTTCTAATGCTTTGTTTTAAATATTTACAATATCGTATGGTCAACATGTTTTGATATTTTGGATAAATTTAGTAAAGCTGTTTTTTGTTTACAGGAAATAGTACATTTGCACCAAGCTTTCTAATAAAGTAATGGATTCATTTTATTCCGTCATCATTAATTAATAAATACTGAAAATTTCATTAAAATTGGTTGATTTCCTGAATTTTGATGGATTATTTAGTGAATGGAGAAGTCGAAATGCCTTCTTATTACGACGGCCATTGTTTTGACACACAATGCAATGACGTCATTTTCGAGCCAGCAGGCCTTTAGTAGCTCTCGGTGGCCCCACCCCCTTGTCTTTGAAAACCCTCGGTTCTCTAGAAGGATTCGCGATCCCGCTGACTTCCGGGTTATCCTGCAGTAAATTTCAAGTACGGATGATCATAAATGATAAAAGAAATTTTTTTTAACGGAAAATTTAAAATTGTATTTTTAGTATAAGAAAATAAGTTTTTATTAATGAAAATATAACAAATCTTTAATAAATCTGTTTTTATGAATCAAATATGTTGAAATGTCTTTTGTTTGTTTCATGAAAATATCACAAATCTTTAATAAAAAATATTTTTGATGAATCAAATGTGTTGAAATGTCTTCTTTTTATTGATATAAATAAAGTTTTGAAATGTCTTGTATTTGTGAAACAGTAACATAATGTGTTTTAATTTTTTATGAACATATAATAAAATAGCTTAGTATTTCAATAGTAATTTTTAAAGCAAATGTCTTTTGTATTTTGTGAAACAGCAACATAATTTAAAGTATTTAAAAAGAAAAGCGTATACAATAAAGAATATTGCCGAAATTCTTGAAGGTAGCTGTTGAAGTTGTCAGCGCTAGACACTTTAAAACTTTATTCATATTGTTATGATCGAGGGTCGTGTTCCCCCGATTATGGACGTGTTCAGCAAATCAAGCAATGTTGCATGCAAAAGACAGAGTAATAATTAACAAACAAAATGAAGTAGTTCAAATAACGTTTATTGAACGTGTGTGTACGTGAAATGATGAAGTGTGTGGTGTATGCATGTGTGTCGATGGAAAAACAGTTCTTGAAAAAGGTATAAGAAGAAATGAATCCGGCGTGAGGAAAGTCTTTGAAAGCCGTACACAAAGAAAATGAGTCGAGAACTCTTACCGTTGTTTGATCACGTGTTGACGGAAGAAACGTGTGTTGGTAGTTGTTATGCCGAGACCAGTCCAAGAGAAAAGCGTGGGACGAAGCGCTAGTGTATTAGCGTCGTTTTGCCGAGGCCAATCAACCAGAAGAGAAAAGTGAAACGGAACGCTAGTGTCAGCGTCGTTCTGTCGAGGCCAATTGAGTAGGAAAAAGCGAGTGGTGCCAGCGTTGTTCTGCCGAGGCTGGTTGGTGAACAAGAGGAGGAATTTCCGTTTGCACCTGGTTTTATAGTCCGAAGGGCAGATAACTCTGGTGTCGTTTTACAGCGCCACCTGTCGGTGAAAAAGCGACACCTAACGGCAAACCGGTGTAGTTATATTTTGAAAGGAGGAGATTACTGCTACAATATCAATTTAAAAAAACAGATTTTTTTATTAAAGATTTGTTATATTTTCATAAAAATATAAACAAACATATATTTGATAATTTTTTTTGTTCACAACTTATTTTATTATACTAAAAATACAATTCTAAATTTTCTGTTAAAAATAAGTTTCTTTTATCATTTATGATCATCCGTACTTGAAATTTACTGCAGGATAACCCGGAAGTCAGCGGATCGCGAACCCTTCTATTAATGAGTATAATCCGTTAAAAGTGCTATTTTTTATAAATTGATAGTTTTAGCGTACGTTAAGTGAAAAAAAAATGAATGGCCGCTTCTCGATAGAAACTGGAGTCTCGTTCTCGTTTCGATTGTTTTTTACTGGAACTCATAGTCAAGGCGCAATTTTTGCATTTTTCAGCCAAGCAGAAGAACAAAACAAAACTACATTTTAAGCAAAAGGAATAAAATAATTTTCTTTTGATTTACATGTCAGTGTGCTTTTATTTACATATTATTTTCATTCGTCACATCGTAATGCTTTTTTTCTCCTGTTGTTTCTGTAAAAAAATCCTAACCCTAAACTTAAACCTAACCCTAACCGAACCCCAATTTTTCATATTTCAGTAAAGCAAAATAACAAAACCAAAAAAACAAAAAAAAAACGCAGCTTTGATTATGACTCCCGGTAAAACAAAAGCACACCACGTGACAACTGTTGACGCCATTTTTATTAAGTAAACATTTTGTTGGCGAAAAAATTTTTTTTTTCATGTCTAATAAAAAGCCATTTATCCCACGTAAACATACAAACAAATGGAATAGAAAACTAGGAAAATCTCCAGTCTCTACGTACGTCGCATTTATTTGTTGCATATTCATTTTTTTGACTACATTCTACAACTTTTTTTCAACCCGACTCGCGAGTTATGGGGCTATTGTTAAAGATTCCCATTCTTTGTTTAAAAAATCGATAAATGATTACAGAAAACAACTGGGGCATTTATAACGACAACTAACAGAACGAAAAAGGGGTAAAAACAAACAAAGAAAACAAACAAATAGGCAACAAATAAATGTTACCAAAGGCAAGATAAGTTACTCTTCTACTAACCTGGATAAGTTTATTTGTGTTTTAACTTATTTTAAACCGTTTTTTTTTTGTTCAAAATAAACCTGGTGTCCATCTTTTCAGTTAGAACGCAAAACAAAAAGGCTGTTCATAATCCCTGTACGAGAATTCTTGATAACCGGTGAAAAGTCGAAAAATAAACAAAATAGTCATTTTATTTTGTAAAAAAAACCCCTGGTATTCATCTATTCAGTTAGAACGGAAAAAATGACTGTTCATAAGCCCAGCACGTTGATCCTTGATAATTGGTGAAAAATCGAAAAATAAACAAAAATAGTGTTAGAAACACATCCAATAAATGTCACCAATCGTAGGAAAATGTAATGTTATACCAGTATTTTTCTTAATTTTCGTTATTTTAGCGATTATCGAAACTCTGTAATTTCAGTCACTTGTTTTCGTTTTAACTGAACAGGTGGACACCAGGTTTGTTTTGAACAAAAAACTCTTTAAAATAAGTTTAAACTTTTCGCATTTTATAAAAGATGTTTCAATTTTGACTTTTATAAATATGAAACATTTTAAAAATGTGAACTATTGTGCAAAACTATATGATTGTTGAATTGGACATAAGACATCTGCACCAGCCATACATATTGTTCTTGTTTGAAAATCGTTAAAGTGGGATTTTTTTCAATTATTTGGAAAGAGAAATTCTATACACAGACAGGTGCTTTTTTCATTTATTCAATCTGTCCAAATGATATTATGTATTGTGTCAGTTCGGGTTAGGATTTTGTGTCAGTGCTTCAGAGAGAAAATGAGTTCCCAAGTGGATTAATTGATCTGCAGGGTAAGTTAGAAAACAACTTAAACATTTACAGGAATAGTGACAGGAGTGCAATTGACAAAACAATATCTCAGAACAAATTATGAGGTTCGTCTCATTATAAGGTTCTTTAATAACTTTTTTGTTTAAATACAAATTATAATGTTCGTCTCATTATAAGGTTATTTAAGCATTTTCTTGTTTAAATACAAATTATAATGGTCGTCTCATTATAAGGTTCTTTAAGCATTTTCTTGTTTAAATACAAATTATAATGTTCGTCTAATTATAAGATTCTTTAAGCATGTTCTTGTTAAATTACAAATTATAATGTTCGTCTCATTATAAGGTTCTTTAAGCATTTTCTTGTTAAATACAAATTATAATATTCGTCTCATAGGATTCTTTAAGCATTTTCTTGTTAAATACAAATTATAATGTTCGTCTATTTATAAGATTCTTTAAGCATTTTCTTGTTTAAATTACACATTATAATATTCATCTCATTATAGGATTCTTATAACGTTTACAGGAATAGTGACAAGGGTGCAGTCGACAAAACAATAGCTCAGTTAAAGTAGGTGAAAAAGGAGGAAGAAAACAAGGACCAGGAGTCGATCTGGTGCTCGTATTACTATGTAATATTGATCTTAGAGATGAGGTAGTTACTTAGTTTAGAGCAGCGGTTGTCAATTTTTATAAACAACTAAATGTATAATTTTTTACTTTAATTGACAACTAATATGAATTTAGAAAATAGTAAATACACTTATATCTAATGCTAGCAAATATATGCTCCATCTGGTCGCATATATTTGCAAGATAGGGATGATGGTCTCATGGTGAACGAACATATACTAGACAGACCCCCAAAAGTATGTAATGATTGTGAGGATTGAATCATGACAGACGAATCTTATCTTCCCCCCGAAAAAAAGGAGTGAAGGCTTGGGAGTATGATATCATTATTGTTTTGAAAGTATCTGCTTCCTCATAATTAAATAAACTTAATTATAATGAATGTAGGTTACATCGGCCGAAACGTTGTGATAAAAAAAACCCCAAAGATGAGAACAGTAGACCGAATATACCAAATTCTACATGAACTTAATTATAATGAATGTTTCAAATACTAAATTAAAAATTAATGTGTATGCAAATATATTTAAATATCATGTTTTAATTGAAATTTCTTTCATTTATAGGAACTATGGATAAAAACCAAAAGATTTTACCAAACTGAATAGAAAAAAGTTTACTTGATGGGAGTAGAAAATAAATCACAACGGTTTCATTTAATAAGTACGAGAGACATTCAATAAGTAATGCTCCTGACCCATTTCCCATAGCAGTAGATTAATGAAACGATCCCCGTATACAAATAAACACAAAGGATAAACTTTACGCACGTAAGTTGTGTAGATCATCATTTGAATATTCATCGAAATTAAAAATACAAAATCTAGAGAATAATCTACTCATGGAGTATCTGGCTCAGCATGTTAAAAATATCAATTAAGTTAGGGCCAAAATGAAGTGTTGCAAATCATGTGACCATTTAGGAAACCAGGATACAGACTTCTCATCCACCAGGATCTTGTCCTTAGACATCATGGGTCATCACCCACAGCCAACAGATGACCCCGTTGGGACAATCTTACCCCTGATAGAGCTGAAAATGGTCCGTAAATGATTGGGGAAAATGGGTGGTGGAGTATTACGAACAAGCGCCAAATATTGAAATAAATAAAATAGTGTTAAATAAG
Organism: Sepiola atlantica; assembly: GCA_963556195.1. NCBI lineage: Eukaryota > Metazoa > Mollusca > Cephalopoda > Sepiida > Sepiolidae > Sepiola > Sepiola atlantica. The sequence goes on from CAUVYP010001238.1 coordinate 667,494, forward strand.
TAATGCACATTCAATTAAAAATACAAAATCTAGAGAATAATCATCTACTTATGGAGTATCTGGCTCAGCATGTTAAAAATATCAATTACAAAATATATGCAAACTGGAATGGGTGAGTTTGAATTATCTAATAGACACCATCCTCGAGTGTCTTCTGTCTCTCTCTGTACAACGGTTTGTAGATACAACCTGACATGAGGATACTTCACCCTGCAAGTAAACCCTGACCAAATATTCAAAATAACATAGTATTCACAACACAAATAAGATCATCTCGACACAGCTATATACTGGCTCATACGAGGAATGGTGCACCTTCTCCAAGTCATGTTACCTCAAGTAACAGCACTTAGCTAAAAACTCCACCAGACCAGATAGATTCTTGTCCTGGAATCGTGTACAACCAAGAGACCACAAGAAAGATATACCATAACATAACAAACTGGCCAATTGGGAAGAGGGATATTATGTTCTTAACATCTTTACTAACTCAACATTTGACAAGTAAAGGAGAATTTTAATGGGATATCTATGTATCTCATATAGATATCAAGTGTTAGCCTCAGGAAGAGGCCCCTTGATTTATGAGAAATGTGTTAGCTTCAAGAGAGAGAGCTCCTTGATCTGTTCGAACTGATGTAAAATAAAGAACAGAGGAAGACCTTTGCTTGTGAATTCTAGGACTCAGAATTTAACGAAAGTTAAGGTTTTAAAATCAACATGCGGAACCACACTATTGAAACACCTTATGGTTGTAGAGTGTGTGCCTCTGAATTTTCTAAAACATACAATTTTAAAAAACGCATGCGGACTCACACTGGGGAGTTTGAATTACCTACTAGACACTATCCTCGAGCGTCTTCGGTCTCTCTGTACAAGGGTTTGTCAGGACAACCTGACATGACGATACTTACCCCTACAAGTAAACCCTGACCAAATATTCAAAATTACATAAAATCCGCAGCACAAATAAGATCCCCTCATACGAGGAATAGTGCATCTTCTCCTAGTGATGTTACCTCAAGTAACACCACATAGCTGGATACTCCACCAGACTATATGAATTCTTGTCCTGGAATCCGGTAAGACCAACAGACCACAAGAAAGATATGCTATGACATACTTTACTGGTCAGTTTGGGGAGAGAAAAATTATTCTTAACTTTTTTACTAACTCAATGCTTGAGAAATAAAAGAGGATTTTAATAGAATATTCGGGTATCTATGTATCTCATATAGAGATCAAGTGTTAGCCCCAGGAAGGGGCCCCTTGATTTCTGAGAACTTCGACTGAAGTAAAATTAAACATTCAGGGAGAACTTGAATGCATACTAGACACTGTCCTCGAGTGTCTAAGGTCTCTCTCTACAGGGGTTTGTCAGAAATCCTGGCATGAGGACACTTCCCATTTGAAGTAAACCCTGACCAAATATTCAAACTAAAATGAAAATGAAAATAAATCAAAAGATTACAAACTGGCAGGATGTCGCCCAGAATAAAAAGATCCTCTCAGAATGGCTACGCACTGGGTCATATGAGGAAAACAACGGTGCACCTTTTTCTAGTGATGTTACCACAAACAACAACACTAAACTGGACACTTCACCAGATAAGCCCAATTCTGGTCCGGGAATCCAGCAAAACCAAACAATGACCACCAGAAAAAGAAACTGAAATCAGGTCAAGTGGTCAATTGAGGAGAAGAAAATTATTCTCCACTGCTTCGCCTTTTCAAAGTATGAGAAGTGGGGAAGAAAAAAAAGAAGATGTATTCGAGGCTCAAATAAGGACGTCTGCCCTACCGAGGGAAAATATCAAACACTACAACCAAAAATCTTTTTTCGATTGTATCACAGATATATAAATATCTCCCAAAAGATGAGAAAGATACAATCGAAGCAGAAGCTGTTGGTGAAGCGATGATTGACTTCACAAAGACCAACAGAAGTGAATTTGCCCAAACCCTATGGAGTAGGGAGGAAAAATGGGTGCTTATATGGGCAATGGAGTCTGCCAAAACAAAACATCAAAAACTGTCAGAAAGATGCCAAGAATGGCAACAGATTTTCAGACACCACTGCCCAAGCAAGAAGGACATTGTGAAAGAAAAACTCACATGTCAAAAGTACAATTTCTTGAAAAACAATGCCTTCTCCACGGACCAAATTTCCAAGATGAAACTAGATATCCGTGAGATGGTTGAAGACAAGTTTTGCCCAATCTGTAACTCCTTCCCTGTGTCGGGGTAACAGGATCTCTGCTTACCCAGCTACCTGACATAAAAACACCGAGCCCAAGCCTACCACCAACAAAGCAGATGCGTCCGAAAGAAAGCACACCACTAAACAATATGCCTTCATTTCAAGGGTCGCTCCCTATAGGCGCGCGTGAAGACGAAGAACACCACCTTGGGCAAAAGAGCCAACACAATGCCCCACATGAACAAGAGGCACTGGATACAGACCAGATGGAACTGGAGGAAGAGCTGGCAAACATGATAGAAGTAGCACGAGGCCTGGCTGTTGGAGATCGACCCAGACTGGTAAAGATCAATAGTAATGAAGCCTTCAAGACTCATGCCACAAAGGATAATGATGCCCTTACAAGGATCGTCCAAAGAATGCGTCACCAACACCAAGAAGGAGAAAAAGAGGGAAACTTGAAGAACAAAGCTTATGAGCCAGTCTGGAAGAGAAAACTCCAACAAAAGATTTATAATCTGAGAAAAGAAATCACTCAAATATCTACCTTTCTGTCATGTAAACACCCAGGAGAAAAATTGAAAAAGAAGGTGAAGAAACTTAAAACCAAGTATGCCCTTCAAAACCCACTGCAGCTTAGAGCTAAGATAGCAGAACATCAAGCTGAAATAAAAGCCTTAGCTGCACAAATAAAAAACAAACAAAAAAATATGAGTCAAAAAGAATAAATCAACTCTTTGCGACTAATCCTAGGATGGTGTATCGGAGCCCCATAGGAGATGAAATAAAAGTGTGCTCTCCGCCTACCCAAGAAGAAGTGGAAAACTACTGAAGGCCACTTTATGAGGACCCCAAACAACACCAGGAAAAAGAATGGATCAACACCATTAAAGAGGATAACAAGGAGAAACCAAAGATGTCAGCCCTGGAAATTACTAAAGAAGTTGTCTGCATGGAAGTAGCCCAGTACAGTAATTTCAAGACCCCAGGAATTGACAATGTCCCAAATTTCTAGCTGAAAAAAACTGACAGCACTTCATCATGACTATGCCAAGGCGTTCAATAGAATCATCACTGGTGATGAGGAGCCACCGGAATGGCTTACTGTAGGCAACACGTCCCTTATTCCCAAAAGTGAGGAGACCCATTTAGTTAAAAAATACAGGCCTATCTGCTGCCTAACTACAACCTACAAGCTGCTAACAGGGATTATTGCTGATGCAACATATGAACATCTAGCTGCCGGCGACTACCTTGAAAGTGAGCAGAAGGGATGTACCAGGAAAAGACTTGGCACAAAAGACCAACTCCTTGTAAACAGAACAATCCTGGAGGACTGTAAAAAGAGGCAGAGAAACCTCTCAATGGCCTGGATTGATTACAAAAAGGCCTTTGATAGTATACCTCACTCCTGGATACTCCGCTGTTTGGACTTGTACAATGTCCACGAAGATATAAGGTCATTCCTCCAAATGCAAATGACCAGATTGTGCACATCAATCACGCTTCTACCATATGGAAGGAAAAATTCAGACTCCAAACATTAAGATTCAGTGAGGAATAATCGAAGGAGGCAGCCTCTCACCGCTTCTCTTTTGCCTCACAATGGATCAACTGAGTAAGCTACTTAAACGATCCAATGCTGGATACAACCTTAGCAGAGGCAGAAAGAAGGATGAAAATAAAAGAATAAATCATCTCTTATGGACGATCTCAAACTCTATGCAGAATCTGAGAGACAATCGTCTCTCTGATAGAAATTGTAAAAGATTACACAGAAGACATCGGATGGCTTTGGATTCGAAAAATGTGCTAAATGCACAATAAAGAAAGGGAAAAAGACAGCATCAGAACATCTTAATATTAACACTGGCTCTATTGAAGATCTAGGAGAAGATGCTGTCTATAAATACCTTGGAGTAGAGGAGAATGAGACACTTGAGCACGGAAAGATGAGAGAAGGTACAGGGAGAATATATAAAGCGTCTGAAAAAATCCTCACATCAGAACTCTCATAAAAATAAAATAACTGCCATGAACCAACTTGCAATACCTGTCGTTTCCTACGGGTTCGGCATTATCGATTGGCCACAATGCTACATCAATAACCTGGATACAAAAACTCGGAAAATGCTTGCACAAAATAAAGTCATTTACCGACATCAGTGTATGTACAGGCTGTACTTACCGCGAAGAGAAGGTGGTCTGGGCCTCATTGAGATCAGCCATGCCTACCGAGCCTCAATGGTCAGTGTGGGACAATATATAAAGAGCTCCTGTGATCAAAAAATGAAAATGGTGAATGAACATCACACCAAATACCTTCCTCAGCAGACCTCAACAACAAAACTAGCCGATAATTTCAGTGGAAACCACTAGCAAAGATGATAACAACCCAGCAATCCTGATGGCGTGCAAGAAGAGGGAGGAGTACACGAAAAAGGAGCTAAAGACCAGACTAGAAGGATGGCGAAATAATAAAAGAGCAGGAAAGTTCATTGAAGAACTCAACCAGAGCTATATCGACAAGGAGGCTTCACTAAAATGGCTCAAGAGTTGCAACTTACCGTTTGATGAGGAACAGATACTAATAGCTGCACAAGACCAAGGCCTACTTACTAATGGATTTAAGAAAATGGCGGGTCTACAAAAAACTAACCAGTGCAGGTTCTGCCGTTCGGCTATTGAAAATCCAAGCCACCTAATGTCTGGATGCAAGATCCTTTTGGCTGATGGTCATTACACTGCCCGCCACAACAAAGTATGTAAATACCTGAATTAGAAGATCTGCGGAGAGATGCAGCTTGAAAGATCACTGAACATCTGAGAACATGAACCCTCATCCATAACATCGAATGGAAAAGTGACAGTGTTCTATGATAGAGACATCCAGGTGGGCAGATACATAAAAGACAAGGCCATCAAACCAGACATTGTCATCTAGAACAACCCAGAAAAAAAACTGTTCAAACGACCATGGCCTCAATAGAGCCGAATGGGAACAAATAACCAAATACCAAGACCTAAAAAATGACTTTAAAATAACATCGATGAAATAAACATAATAAATAACATGGTCCTACAAACCTCATACCGGTTGTATTGGGGGCAACTGGTCTAGTGAAAACAAAATCTAAGAAAATACTTAGACGCAATCCCCGGAAGACCAAATTGTAGGGAAGTACAGATAGCAGCCCTAAAAGGAACAACATCAATCCTTAAGAGAACCCTCTGATATAAATTTTACTCATAGGGAAATCAAGTTTTATCCTCGATCCTTTTAAATAAACTGAATTAAAATGATAAAAAAGGGAGGAACCTTATTCTTGTTAAATTTGTGGTAAATCATTTAATACCAAACTTGCACTAAATGTACACATGCGTACCCACACTAATGAGAAACTTTATTCTTGTAAAGTTTCTGGGAAATTTGTTGTAAATAAAACGTGAATTAAAGTGCACATGCATACCCACACTGGAGAGCAAGTATACCTGCTGAACCAAGTGCGAGAGAAATCTGTATAACTGCACTCAAAAGAACAGCCAGAATCCTGAAAAGAGCTCTCGGTTGGAGTCTGTAAATAGTAGGCGATTGTATGGCATTTGGAAGAATGATTCGTGCCCAGCAAATGTAAGAAAATTAAAATAAAAATTTAAAAAGAGTAACTTTATTCTCGGAGTGTCTCAAATAGCCGGTGAATGTCTGGCATCCGGTAGGATGCCCCATCTCCGGCAAAAACGGCAAGATGAGAAAAAATTAAAAAGGGGAGAAACCTTATTTTTTTTGTCATATTTGTGGTAAATCATTTAATAAAAGTGATAATGTAAAAAGATATCTGAAAATTCACACAAGGGAGATCCCAACAAACTCAATAAAAAAAGTAGGAAAACAAGGATTGAAACAACATAATAGAGCAGGATGAACTTAACCAAGAATATATTAAAAAATTGGATGAAAACGACTTATTATAGCCGGACATAACCACGGCTTACTCACAAATAAATTAAATAAAAAATAACTGACCTAGAAACAAATGGCAAGTGTATGTTTTGCCATTCATTGATTGAGAGCCCGCACAACCTAATGCAAGATCTTATTCGAATATGTCCTTTACAATGTGCCACAATAAAATATGTAAGCACCTCCATTGGAAAATCTGCGGAGAAAGGCAGTTTGACAGATTTTCTCACATCTAAGAGCATGAAATTTCACCAATATCATGACATGGAACTACCAGGATCTCAAGAATGATTTCAAAACAACATGGTCTCTGAAAGAAATAAACATTATACCGGTTGTTGTACAAGCAACTGGGTTAATGAAAAAGTTCCAAAGAAATACTTAGAAACAATCCTTTCCGTAAGTACCCGATGTCTTTCTAGAAAGAATTCTAACTTGAAAGATATTGGAGAAACCAATGGCAACACCAGAATCATCTGATTCACACGAAATGAACGCATGAATGAACTAATAACATTAAACTCAATGCTCAATCAGCCCAGCACAATTCTACTCCTGTTATCCAGTCAACGAAACTATAACATAATTAAGTGGCTCATTCAGCAAAAAAATAGTATGCTTTATTTAATCAACGTTTACTATGTGGGGAAGCTTCTGAAATGAACACTCAAATATATATGTAACTCATAATTTGATTTACAAAAATTACATGAGACATATAGTGAGACAGCGTATTTTTATGCTGAAGAAATGAAAACAACTTCGTTTTCGTTTCTTGTTTCTAAACAGTAAATACATGCTCAATAGTTTTTTTTACTTGTTGACATGCAGTTACTTTTGTCAAATTAATTGCTGAAAAGACATTTTATTGGTGAAGTTTATGAGTTTTCAGTTAATAGTTACATTCTAATAATTGAATTTGCTTATTTCTAATAATTGTATTAAAATGTTATAATTAATCAAAAACGACTGAAACTGGACAGTTGTCAGGACCCCATTAAAGTTACAAACAAAAAGGAAAATAAAATATTGTTTCAACTTTTATTTCAATTACTTATGAGCAAATGTTTATTTTCATTATCGCTTATTAATATAATCTGCAAACAGACAGGCATAGTATTTGACTAACAGTGAATTTCACCAACGAAAATCTCTAACCAGACAATTTGGCCCACTCGGTAAAATAAAACAACCTTCTTTGCAGCAGCCTGGGCAGTATCTTCCATGTATTTGTTCCAATTCAGATTCTACCTCTTAATATCTGCATCCATACTAAGATATTCGGGTCATGATAGTTAAACAGTCTTCTGTGTTTAGTGCAGGTAGAATGTTCAATCTTCAGTGCAAGCGATACTAAGAATACAATTACGAATTACTTGAGACTTCTACCTTGTGATGGATGACGGAATGAACGCGAGCTACTCCAGTCGGTCCGTCCAAAATTCTTTACAGATTTCCGAGTTTGATAAGATTCATTCAGCGAAACATAGTTAGAATAACATCCAATGCTGTTTGTTTAGTTCAGGTTAAATGTTCAATCATCAGTGTGAGCGATACTCCGAATACGATTACGAATTACTTAAAACATCCACTTGGTCATGGCTGACGGAAATGAGGTTACATCGGCCGAAATGTTGTGAGAATTACATACAAAATGAGAACAGTAGTCCATATAATCAAAATAATACAAATTTTTGATAGAAAATAATCTTTGAAAACATTCTTTTCATACAAATAAAGAGGTTAAAAGTAAAACATATTGGTCAATATTTCAAGAATTCCTTAGAATATTTCTCCAAATTAAAAAATTCAGAGTAACTCAAACTAAAAAATTTCTCATCTATTTGTGATACTATTCTGTGGAGTTATACAGTGTTGCATTCTGAGTGACTCGGTACTAAATATAGTCCGATGATGTGAGGATCGCATGCAACTTGACTAACTGCTCCATCAACTATTTCAAATCAATGCTGTGTTGAAGATCTGCAGAATATCATTTATTTATTAATATTCATCTTTTTCGCAAATATACACATCTAGTACAAAACGATTATACTCTTTAAATAAATAACATTCTAGTCTGTCAGGAATTATGCAGGGGTCAGGAGTTAACAATTTTTGAAGGGGTCAGGAGTCAACAATTTTTGCAGGTGTTAGAAGCGTGAGTAAATAGTTGGAAATTTTTGCAGGGGTCAGAAGTGGGAGGAAGGAGTTTTCAAATAGAACAAATATAAATATAATCAACATAATTTTGGTGAGTCTGGCAAAGTTTTGAGATCATTTCCCTAAATCCCCATATTTACTTGAGATACCGTGAACTGTTTCCCTGTTTCAGCAATGGACACATATAAGGTGTTCTGGATACATGCAAATGATACACAAATGAAATCGTTTAGAGGGACTGTAGCGTTTCTGCCTATCATTGACTTAGATCCATCAAATATGTCATATATCTATTCTACCTTTATTTTCCTGATTGACCAAGAAAATGATAACAACACAACTGATATCTAATTTGACCAGCCACTGTATTGTAAGGCTCAAGCAATTATAGCTAATGAGACGTCTGAAATGTGTAGCACCGATTATTGGAGGACAACACATGAAGATTTTTTTCCTGGATGTAGATGCCATGATGCCAAAAAAAAAATAACAAAAACACTCTGAGAGCACAAACCTCTGCAAGCTTATTGTGTTACCCTAACATGCATGGGAAATTTTGCACCTACAGACTGATTGAAAAGTGCAAGATTGACAGAGATTCGTCTGAAGTTATTAAATTGGATATTCTATGCCAAAATTAAAAGTGATGAAAAATCTTTAATTTAAATCAGATGCAGGTGAAATTTTATGCAAGCAATATGCAATCCTTTATAGTATTCAAAAGAATAGACAAGAAATTGACTGAGATGTGAAATTTTATATGGTGATATGCAAGTTTTCTACTCGTCCAGTGTATTTCTACATGAGTGAAAACATTCATGTGTTATCTTACTGAACTACATACCAATCAGTTTACAAGTGATTGCATGTTTTTACAAAAGAAAATAGATATTAATCATTAACCTGCTACATTACCCCCTGCTTAGGTAAATCTGATTCATTAAAATGCTACATTACAACTTGCTTATGCATAATCTTAATCATAAAAATGCTACATTACCCCTTGCTTAGGCGTAATCTTAATCATAAAAATGGTACATTACCCTTTGCTTAGGTGTAATCTTAATTATTATGCTGCTACATTACCTCCTGCTTAGGCGTAATCCTTTGTATATTTCACATCAGTTGATTTTTTTCGATTTTTACTGTTAAAATAGGGACTTTATAGAAATGCATTGTGCAAATGACTTGTGTTGCAATTATTTTGCCCTTTTGTAAAAAGTGAGGCTTATTTAACTGTACCATCAGACAATATTCAAAATAACATTGTCTTCAAAGCTTAACTTAGATTGTCTAAACATGGCTACACACTGGCTCATACAAAGAAAGGAAAGTAATAGTGCACCTTCTCCTAATGATGTTATCACAAGTAAAAACACTAAGCTGGATACTCGACCAGACCAGATGAATTTTGGTCCTGTAATCCGTCAAAGCCAAGAAAAGTTTTTCAGACTGTTCACACGTAATTCTCTATTTAAAAAAAAGTAGAATCTCATTCTTTAGAGGGGGGGGGGGGCAAGTGATTTAACACAGGTTGTTATTCTACAATTTAGCCAAAAATATCTTGCTGACTTGAACTGGGCAGCTCCGTCGGCATTCCCTGGTTGGCACGCCTCAGGCAGTAAGCAACAAACTTACTCTTCCCCAAAGAGGAGGGCAAAGCCTGGGAGGGTGGACCTCCTAGAACGGCACAGGACAAACCCACAGACCGGCGGAATCAAGCCCCGAAGGACAAGACGACACCGGTCTATAGGGTGCAGTATCCATCGGAACAGATACTATACTTTCTTCCTAGCCAAAATGCCAGCACTGCTCTATAATTGCCATTTATTAATGTATTCCTATTCAAAGACAATGGAGACGATCGGTTTTGTTTTAGTTGCACTGAATTATCTCCCTTGTTGACTTTATATTAAATTATCAGTAATTTTTGACTATCTTACCAGACGCAGTTTATCCCCTAATTAAGTTCACATTCTACTTTTTTGTGTAAGTACATTTAAACAGCCTAAAAAAATATACTAAGAAAGAATTAAATTTAAAAAAATATATATATTTAAAGTTTTAAAGTTGGGGATCACTTTCCTTTATAAATTTGACCTAAAATGATCACCCATTTTCCGGCCAGTTAGCGTGAAAAGAGACATGTAATCGACTTAGTTTCCAATTTTAAGGAGAGGATTTTTTTTTTACTTTTCCGATAAAAACACCTGGAAATTTAGCCAAATTTACACATATAACCGACTTGAGTTTCGAATTAGGGAGGGGAATAAAAAATTTTAAACCCTAATATTCTAACACTAACTCTAATTCCTTAACCCTAAATCTAATTCCCTAACAGTAACACTCTGACCCACCCTAACCCAAAAACTCGAACTCCCCCAACCTAAATCTTAATTTTCTAACCTAAAAACTCGGGATTCCCCTAACCCTAATTACCTAACACTAAAACTCGGACCACCTTCAACCCCAACCTTAATTCCTTAACCCTAAAACTCAGACCTTAATTCCCTAACACTAAACCTCGGACCACCCCCAACCCAAACCTTATTTCCCTAACACTAAAACTCGGACCACCTTCAACCCTAACCTTAATTCCCTAACACTAACACTCTGACCCCCCTCAACCCTCAACTCTATTTCCTTAACCCTAAAACTCGGACCACCCCCAACCCAAACCTTAATTCCCTAACACTTAAACTCGGACTCACCCAACCCTAACCTTAATTCCCTAAGCCTAAATCTCGGACCATCCTCAAATCTATTTCCCTAACCCTAAAACTAATTGTTTAACCCTAAAACTTTGACCCCCTCCAACCCAAACCCTTATTCCCTAACCTTAACATTCGTAACCGCCCCCCCCCCAAAAAAAACAATTTTCATGAAAAAAAAACAATTTTCATTGTACAGATTAGTTAACACCCCCCCACCCCCGCATGATAACAATAGGTTTCAAAATATTAATGTTATTATTTCAGCACGGTTCGTAAACTGCAGAAGTACCAAATGTTTTAAGTGTTTTTTATCTATGTATTTCTTACTTCGCCAAACACAAGTATTTTCCATCATGCTTGATTTTATTTTTATTTTGCTAAAATTCGCTAATTTCAGATTAAAACAGCCCCCCCCCATTTATTTACCCATTTATATTTAAACCAGAAAAAAACTAAATTGGCTAAATTTCTACGTGTTTTTATTATATAAGTATACCCCCCCCCCCCATTGGAAACTTAAGTCGATTACAAGTCGCGTAACGCTAACTTGACAGGAAATGGGTGCTCATTTTACGTTAAATTTATAAAGGAACGTGATCCCCAACTTTAAAATCTTAAATATTAAAAGAACAAAAATAATTCCTTCTTTGTGGATATTTTTTCAGTCTATTCAAATGTAATTACAAAACAAAAGTAGAATTTTATTTTTTTTAGGGCGTAAACTGCGCCGGGTCAGATAGTAAAAAATACCGAATTATCTCCCTTCTTGACTCATTCTTCTATGTCTTTCAAAACAAAATAATTTATATCTCAAAGAAGAAATTTAGATTTAAAATTTTAACATTTGATTATTATATCAATTTCATTTTTATAACAAAAAATGAAAGAAATAAATAAAAGTAAGTTCAACAACTACCAAAATTGTTTTCATTGCGTTCATTTTATGAGTGAATTTCGAGTTTTAAAAAGCCTTTCAAATGTAGGGACAGAATTGTTAACACATGTAAATAATGGGGTTTTAAATTAGACTATTTATTTTAACGTTGTATACTATTCTAACTTTACGACTAAATTTTATGTTAAAGTTTTAAAAATCCTTTCGTTATAAATGTTTAAATTTGATGCAATCAACAAAGAAATTCAACTGAATTCTAGTCCAGGCAATATAGCACATTTTAGGGCCCAACTTGGAACAAATGGCAACAGAATTTTTTTCACCACCAGGCATTCCCATGAGGTGTCTAGAACATCATACTAAAAGTCCTAAGAAATCAACGTTGAGGAAATATGTCTAATTTTCATAAATCCAAGATGGCCGCCAATTTTCGATAATTTGTCATATCTCCGCATTTAGATGTCATAATTGAGTGATTTGAAGTGCTAAAATGGGGTTTTTGAACACAAGGATTTACGTGGAGTAGGTTACATTTTTATTGGATAAAGAATTTATAGCCAAAAATCCAATATGCTGGAAAGAATGTCTATTTTTAGAATGTATTTGCTCAACATTTTATTTTTTTCGGTACATTTTTTAACCTAGGGCCTACTGAAATGTAGGAAAACACAATTGTAGCCATAGATAAGTTTTTTATCATACTCATGAACAACAGTAAACCTGTATTTCAACAACAGATCATCAATATTAATTTCAAGAGTGTCAATTCCAGTTGTGCCACTTTGCGGTATCCGGCTTAAGCATCGTCGTTTACATCATCTGACAAATCTGGCACCTGTGAGTTAGAGCAACTTGTACCACGACATTCTCTACACACGGCAGTGCAATGGAGACCATATTTTTGGCATGTGCACCTCCTTGTTTTGCAGTTTTTCTTGCAGCTACAACAGATGACATCCAGTATCTCCGGTGGTGCTGCGGGCTGATCTGTCTGTATAGGCATGCACCTTCTGTCCACAAGGTGCCATCCCCAATCTTGTGGCTTCATGTTGACACATGTTCCTTTCCACTCCATTACCTGGTAATAGACACGGAGGCTATGGAATCTTGCAGCTGCTGATGTTGGGGGTAGAGCTTGTGGTTCCACGGAAGATGTGTTCTTGGAAATCTTGTCACAGAACCGTTTGTATCTTAAGCTGTCCAGTCCTTTCTCTTTGGTACCACCGTACAGTGATACCAGAGCTTTCTCTCCTGCAGCAGTTATGTCCTCCGGTGTTTGCCCTGATTTGTGGAACATCTCTGATTGCTCACGAAACAGGGAATCAGTCTTCACCTTCTTCACTGCCAAACCTTTTCCCAATCCAAACAGGCGACTAGTGGTATCGCAGCCAAGAATAGCATGGACAAAGAGCAGATGGTCGCAAATCTGAGGACCCTGCAACTCTTTCGACTGCTTTATGCACCACACTCTTCTCGATTTGGTGGCTTGCTTTGACTCTGATACCAGAAACAGTTCGTTTTCGGTCATATCAGCGTGATACAACAGGAGGACCAACAAATCTGTGTCGTCACCAATGAGAACCGTATCTCTTGTTCTGGCAGAGGCAAGGGATGTTTGAACAATGAGGACATTAGCATCATGCTTTGCGTGTTCTGTGCTGCATCCAGCCCTTTCTAGTTTGTCGCTGAGAAAATGTATGAAGCGCTGTTTGTTTGCCTTGTTGTTCATGAAGTCCTCCTTCTTGGATTGGATGATCATATCACCAGCAAAGCTTACGGTCAAACTAGAGCAGGTTCCTGTTCTTCTTTGTTGTGTGGCATCTTTAGTTGTGGGTTCATCTTTGTAGCCATCGAAAACAATGACAGCAGCTCCATATTTCTGTGTCACATATCTGACATAAATCTGACACACACTATTATATGTGGAACCTCTTGGCCAGGGAATCCGATGGAGTAGCGCGCCGCCATCAAGGACATATTGGACTTGGTCTACACTCGGCTCACGTTGTTCTTCATCTATAGACTTCCACAGAACATCAGCAAGGACTGCCTTATTGGCCTGCAAGGGAAAGGATGACGAGTCAAATAAGGCAGGAGGGTGGCTACAAAGTTCGAACTTGAATAACGTTGACAAGTCTTTGCACCGTTCACCTACAATTACCAGTCGCTGGAACACCAATTGTGGATCCACTACTACAGATTCCCCTCTGACTTTGACAGTTGATCTGGATGCAAGTGTCATTGCTTCATCGGCTTTTCGGAAGGTGAACTCTTCCACAGATTTCCCTGCCATGCTCACAATAATCTTTTCTCCAATTTCTTTTGTTTGGTCAACATTGACTCCGTCCTGAGCGGCCATGCCATTAGCAATGTTGTGAAGTGAGGTATTCTCCTTGAATGGATCTCTTTCCTTCAGATAGCTGATAAGATCGAGGGTGTCCTTGACATCTCTGGCCTGTCTAGCCTTCGAAATATCTTTGTGTTGGTCGCTGGTTTCGTAGGAGACCCCGCTGAACTTCTGCATTGCATCGTTGATGTTTGCGCATGCTGGCATGGATAGGACCCACAGTAAGCGCTGAGTCTCTGTCATCCCTTTTCCTCGAGTTAGGCCCCCATGCGTCTTTATACTTCTCATCAAAACTTGTTCGATGATCAGATCTGTGGAGAGCCCTGCCCAGTATCTATCACTGCGCCGCACAACATGGTATCCCTCTTGGAACTTCTTATACACATCCGGATGTGTATTTGGTAGTTCGGTCATCATTTGCAGGTAAACATATGCAGACTTTGTATACAGTCGGTGTCCAGAAGCGGCAAGGTAGGGAAGCATATCGTGCACACATTGGAGGTGTAAGCTCCAGTTCCCTGTTCTTTCAGCTTTAATAAATTTCCGCAAGATGTCCACCATGTTGAGATACTGCAACCAGAGTTTTGCTGTTGGCATAGTCATCATTTCCTTTTTGTTGTCAAGTTCAGCCTGGATTCTTTGCAACACTTTTGCAGAGCAAACTTCTTCCACTGAGAGGGAAGAGGACATTGCTCTGTCATACAATTCACTTGCTGTAGTTATGTCAGTCGTCACTGTATCTGAAGGAATATCTTGTGGTTCTACATTATCTGTCTCAGTATCAGCAGTTGCCACTTGTGGTTCCTGAACTGTGTCTTTGGTTGGCACAGGCACATTGTAAGCATCAGCGATCAAAATGGTGTTCAGTGCAGCATCTACCAGCATATGTCCCCGCACTGCTCTGGAAACAGCTTTGCCTGTCATCATGTGGGGCACTGTGTTTCCAGCATATACCACTTCGAGCAACTTTTGCAGTCCCGAGCCTGCCATTAGGTGACCTATGCTCCCAAGAAAGCTCATCTGCATGTGAAATCCCCCAAGCCTGAGGACTATGCGCTTGAGATCACTGTCATTTGGTTGAGACATTATAATCGTTAAAGCTTTCCAGTACAAGGGTTGGTCGAATGTGAGGATTGGAGTAACGTCGTATAGTTGAGCTTGGGTAGACACAATTTCATTGTAGAGTAGATACATGAAGCATGACTGGGATCAAGGTCAATCATTGGAAGGAATGTCACAGAAGCTTTTCCTGGGTGTTGACCTCGATGCAGGAACTGCATCATGCCAGACCATGATGGCCTTGGAGAGTGGAGAAGTAATGATGTCTTCCACAGTATATCTAACTCTGATGTTGGATCCTCTTCTGTCGTGCGAACCAGTGGATTGTAGATGATAGGTTCCAATGCTGGATGAATTTTGAAGTACTGAATGCTGATGCGACCAATGGCAGCAATCTCTTTAGCCGTCACATGGACTGTGGGGACAGTCTTGCTTGTTTTTGTTTCTGGTGTAACAGTAGCTATAATGCCCATTCCATGGAATGTCCCTGTGCCATCAATTGTTGCCACATTATGGTCCACATTATCGGCAATATACTCTATGTGGTGCTCTCTGGAATACCCAGGGATCTCAGTACCTTGTACAACAGCTGCACTCCGTTCATATTTCATGACCTCAGCATAGGAAGATGAAAACCCATGCCCGTGAAGCGTGTCCACCAAAAAACGTGACGCAAAATGGTGGTGCATCTGGATACCGAGGCCAAGCTGAAGAGGGGTTATTATTGCCCTTGGTCGTATGGCTTGCATTATGGCCTGCCCAATCGAAGCAAGTTTTACACCAACATTTTTGTCAGTCCTAAGCAGTAATTGCAATGAGTTTGGAATGTAGCTAGCAGAATCAGCAATGCTGCCCGTGTCTGGATAGAAATGCTTTGGGGTTTCCATGGACTTTACATCACTGGCAATGAGTTTTGCAGCAGCTTCAATAATATTCAACTTGTCATCTTCAATATTTTCAGCTTTCTGTTGCTTGTGGAATGCATAGAAGATTGAGCTTGCTGTATCTCGCAATGTGACCACACATTCTTTGGTGCTCAGCACAGTCATTAAAACCCTCTCGCCAAAGTGCTCCTTTATTTTAGTTTTCATGTATTTAGCACTGTAAGGTTCATGCTCTGTGTTCTGAAGAAACTCTGACATTTTGAGAACAAGGTCATGTATGGTGGTTTGCTCCTCGTCATTTTCCTCTAAGAACTGAGCCACTTCCAGGAACGCTGACGTTCTCTCGTCTATCTCAGGCCTTCCGAGTTTGAGCCTCTTTGATTTGTCTCCAGTACTACTGGTGTCTAAAGAGTGCTTAGTAGGAATGTTTTTCCCTGTCCTAAAGTTGCTACTGCACTGCTAGTGATACATTGCATCCGCTGCGTGTAGGTCATTCACCGATGCTATTCTGCCTAATACTGTTGCAGACCATTCGTCATTTCTAGAATGACAAACCTGAAGGATACTCTTCTGAAAGTCTTCTGTCCTAACTGGGAAAACACCCAGTTCTCTTTGCTTCCTACCAGTTTTAGCTGACTGTCCACACAACAAGCAGTGTTCTTGAAAATTGAAGTGTAGTTCAGAACGGAGCTCACAGCGGGGTTTTGGTGGTTGTTGCTGCCTTGCTAGGTCACGTGCAATGTTTTCTGCTTTGCAATAGTTGCGGCGACATTCTACGTGTAGTGTGTCTCCTGGATTCACTACCAAATCGCTACCACGTTGACTACTTGCACGATTCACGCCATCGCTGCCTTTTGTTCGAAGAACAACTGTCGCCTTTCCGTCAGAGATTGATTCATTACAGATGCGACACTTCTCCATTGTCAATGTTTGCTGAATCTCAGATTAATTACCCTGGAATAGAAACAAAAATAATATATAAAGTTATAAAATAAATAGTTAAATATAAAAAGTTATAATATAAAGTTAGTCAAAAGTTAGTAAGTTATAATAAAGTTATAATATAAAGTTAGTCAAAAGTTAGTAAGTTATAATAAAGTTATAATATAAAGTTAGTCAAGAGTTAGTCACATGAGGCAGTAAAACAGTCACATTTCAGTTTGCCTATGTTTCGGATACCACGCATATGAACATTTTTCAATATTTTTTGGCCATATTGGATTTTTGGCTATAAATTCTTTATCCAATAAAAATGTAACCTATTCCACGTAAATCCTTGTGTTCAAAAACCCCATTTTAGCACTTCAAATCACTCAATTATGACATCTAAATGCGGAGATGTGGCAAATTATCGAAAATTGGCGGCCATCTTGGATTTATGCAAATTAGACATATTTCCTCAACGTTGATTTCTTAGGACTTTTAGTATGATGTTCTAGACACCTCATGGGAATGCCTGGTGGTGAAAAAAATTCTGTTGCAATTTGTTCCAAGTCGAACCTTATTTTGCCTGGACTATTCAATTTAAACTTTTTTATTGTTTTTTAATTCTCGGATTTTCGCACATTAAGATCATAATTTTATACAGTAATTAATATATTTTCTGTATTATTCTATACTTGCACTTTATTCTAGTTTGGCCAAGTCAAAAATGAAAAACCTACTTCCGTAAACGTTACTTTTGGCGATATAAATTATTTTAAAGATAATCAAGGTACGTGCAAAATCAATGGCCGATTTCCAAAATGTAAAAACATTTACCCCCCCCCCCCTCACCTTAAAATCTTAGCGAAAATGTATTATTTTTTTGAAAACAAAATACACTTTTACTAAAGTTTTATTTTTATGTATTAATAAATAGTTGTGAAAGTAGAAGTTTATCATATTTTCTTTTCGGGTCAAATTTCCAAAATGTAAAAAAAATTACCCCCACCCCCACCGTAAAATTTACGAAAATTCAGGAAATCAACCAATTTTTATGAAATTTTCAGTATTTATTAATCACCGATCACGTAATATAATGAAGGAATTATTATTTTTTTAGCGAAAATGTCTTATTTTATGAAAACAAAATATAATTTTACTAAAGTTTTTTCATGTATTAATAATAAAAAAAGTTACTTTTGGTGACATAAATTATTTGAAAGATAATCTAGGTACGTGCAAAATCAATGGTCGGTTTGGGAATATAAAGAAACGGCATAGAACATTACATTTTCGCATGATTGTTGACATTTATTGTATGCGTTTCTATCATTGTATTGTTTAGTTTTCGATTTTTTATCGATTTTCAACTCCTAGTTATGGTCGAGCCTCCATTTTTAATTTTTTTCGAGCAGTCAGCACCGACTGTTTTGAACAAGAAAACCACCCTTTCAAATAAGTTAAAACACTAATAAAATTATCGAGGTAGGTAGATGAGTGACTTGATTCTAGCTAGGCAATTTGTCCTGACAACATTCGAATCATAGTGTTTCAGAAGCTGCTACCAGAACTATCTCCGATTCTTACAAAGCTGTTCAATCATTGCTTAAAGGAGAAATGCTTCCCATCATTTTGGAAAACTTTTCAGTCATCCCAGTATTAAAAAGTACTAGAAATCGATTTTCTGCATCTCGGTACGGACCAATCAGTCTCCAGTGCGTCATGAGTAAATTGTTTGAATCTGTGATAAATCAAGAAGTGTTAGGTTAATAAGAGTAGTCGTTAATGGACAGAAGTCAGAAACAGATACTATCAATGATTGTGTACCTCAAGGATCCATTCTAGACCCAACCCTCTTTCTGATCTTTATCAATTATCTCTCAAATCATCTTTTAATTTTTGTTAGCATTTATGCAGATGAGACAACCATCTATGGCAACACTTCGAAGAGCATTAATGATTAAGATCTTTCTGTTCTGTCTCTTCCGACCTGGAGCACGTAGTTCAATGCAGAAAAGGGTGGCTGGTTACTTTTAATACAAATCAAACCAAACATGTCTCCTTTCACCACCAACGCTGAGGTCCTCACTTTGCTGAAATTGAAATGAATGGCTCTCTCATTGAGGAAGCCCTCTACTTTAATAAGTTTCTAGTACTGACCTTCATTCCAGATATGACATGGAAGACTTAAATCAAATCTATTGATCAGATTGCTGGAAAATTGGTTGGATAGTTCAATCCTGACACAATCCTCTCCTTATTTAATAGTCTGATACGTCCTAAGATGGAGTACTGTTGCCACATATGGGAAGGTGCCACTCAGAGCACACTTTTCTGCCTTGCCAGAGTACAAAATAGACTTAAAAATCTTGTAGGAAATATCCCGTTCTCTTTCCTACAGCTTTCTTCTCACAGAATAGAGGTTACTAGTTTTTCTCACCTCTGTCATTATTTTCATGGTAAGTGCTCGACTGAGCTCCAAACTATGGCTACCCTTGTAAAACAGTCACAACAAAAACTCGTCTCGTTACAACCACTGTAGATAAGTTTCATGTATTCCTCTGTGTACCCAAAGCTAAACATAACTTCCACAAGAAAAAAAGTTTATAGTCAAGAGCTACTCGTCTGTGGAACACAATACCACGAGTTTGCTTCCTTGCTGATTACAACATAGTCGTGTTCAAGTCCAATGTTTACAAATTCTTGTTTAGCCTATCTCTGAAATAATCACATTTTTCTTTTTTAAACCGTTATCTCAAATCCTCATGCGGTCTCACTGTCTTGGCAATCTAATTCACCCTTATTCTCGAGTGGACTTTTGGCCTTAATAATTGATGACTCGTCAGACATTAAAAATATATTGTTTAAAGAAAGTAGAATCTCATTTGTGTAGAGAATAAGAATAAGTTGTGAGGGTAGAAGTTTATCTTATTTTCTTTTCGGTTCACATTTAAGCACAAACAATTTTGAATCAGAGTGTGTAACATTCAGTTATATAGTATTCATCTCTTTCCTACTTGTTACATGAAAGCATGTAGTAGAGGTGCATACAAACTAGTCAAATTTGTTTGTACAAAGTCTTTTTGAAGGAGAGTAACGTTGATTGTTTGACTGTTAACCTTGGTCTCAGACATTCAAAGGGCAAGTAAACAACTGACCTCTGACCTACTACAAGAGTAGAGAGGTTAAGCCCTGACACCCAAAGTGTTCCTTCATCCTGAGGGGAACCATGGCTATTGTTGCTTCTTAAACATTAATGTTTTCTCCCTCAAAAGCCACATTAAATCTAGGTTTTTCTGGAATTTATTATCCATTATCAAATATTTCAAACTGTGATTGGTATCATCAGCTCAGTCTATATCCAGTTTCGTCTGCTAATAGTTTCCGGATAGTAAAACATTTGTATGCTGTGCAGGGGTCTATCGCAAAGGCTTTGTAGAGCGCAGCCTACGTCTGCGCAACATTGGCCTTATTATTCTCGCTTAGCTGCTGGTAAACATCTAGAGTGCCTTTTGTTAGTCGAAGAGAAATGACCAACTCGACCTGCTTGACCCCACATAAATGACAGGTTAGCTCCCCTCTCTCAACCCAGTCCACCACAGACGTAGATCCATCAAACTCATGGATGAGTTTGAGGTCGAACTTAGCATCCGTCATTATGTCCCAAATAGACAGCACACAAAAGCCGAAATAGCTTGTAACAGTGACTTGTGTTCCTTTTTCTTCCAGGCAACACGTTTTTTCTTCTTTTAACCGTATTATCCAAACGCATGCGAACTTCGAGACATTCTCTACTCAACTGCCGTCTGCGCAACATTGGCCTTATTATTCTCGCTTAGCTGCTGGTAAACATTTAGAGAGTAACGTTGATTGTCTGCCTGTTAACCTTTGTCTCAGACATTCAAAGAGCAGGTAAACAACTGACCTACTACAAGACTGGAGAGGTTTAGCTCTGACACCCAAAATGTGCTTTCGTCCTGAGGCGAACCATGGCTATTATTTAAATTGCATGTTGGCCAGTTTAATGTTATACATATATTTTACATGTTTTCTATTTCTTTTTAGTGAGTGTAGAATAGAGAGGTGAAACATGCAGAGGCATGTGTAAGGTAAGACTCTGAGGAAATAATATTTTAAGTGTTTCCTGCCAGGAGTTTGATGACGCTCTTCCTGTACATGTCGAGACTGGCATTACTAGTTAAACTAAACACTAAGTAGGAAAAAAATTTCTGGTCTCAGACATATTTTTGCTGAGATTTGTTATCTCAGACATATGTGTTTTCATCTGTGTAGCATTCGTTCTAAAATGCTGTTAGCTCAGACATATGTATACTTATTGGTGTAGCATTCATCCGAGGACTGTTAGCTCAGACATATGTGTTCTCATCTGTGTAGTATTCATCCTTAGAATCTGTTAGCTCATACATATATGTTCTCATCTGTGTAATATTCTCACTTTACACCTGCCATATTTTAAGGGTAACATTTTTACTGATTATTTATTACCCCCTGTAAAATTCTGGAAGTTTTTAACTACTGTTTTAACATGTGTGATTTTTTAACAAATTCTGTATATTAAATCCAATTTCTATATGGTTTAAAGTGAAAAGTTATAGCCTGTAAGGAAATGCTTGGAACAACTTAAGTTCTACTGAATTTCATTTAATCTAACTACATTTATTTTTGTATACAATATCATTGATATTTTATTATGTAGTATTTTTGCTGAGATGTGTTTACCTCTTATCATTCAGTATGTGTTCTCATAATTGACCCGAATCTGTTAGTTCAGACATATATGTTCTCATCTGTGTGACATTTATCCTTAGAGTCTGGATATGATTTAATATACAGATATCTCTCTCTCTCTCTCTCTCTCTCTATATATATATATATATATATATATATATATATATATATATATATATATTTAATATATTTAATATTCAATTTCTATATGGTTTAAAGTGAAAAGTTATAGCCTGTAAGGAAATACTTGGAACAACTTAAGTTCTACTTAATTTTATTGAACCTGACTACATTTATTTTTGAATCCAATACTACTTATATTTTAGTTTTTATCTTTACTACATTTATTTTTGTATCCAATATCGTTGATATTTTATTTTTTATGTTTATAAAGACGATTATGTCATTTGCTCAGGTGCAAGAAAATCTGAATCTGTATGTTGAATTATCAAACGAAAATTTTATTTAGAATTTAAAAGATGAGATTTATACTTGTGAAATTTTAAAGCAGATGGCTAAATCCTGTTTACAATTTAAAGTTAGAGACATCACTTGCCCCATATCTAACAATTGTGTATTTTCAATGATGGTTGCAGGATCAAACTTTTCTGTTATATTTAGATATAATTGATATATCTATTTTCATTATTGCAGTAATTGTTAAATAAAATTTCTTATACATTCACAGGTAACAGTGGAGAAAAATGAAAGTATCTGATACACATATATAGAATAGAATTGTTAGTCTTCTGAAATGTGTTAATTCACGTGAATAAAACACATTTAAAAACAAACACTGGAGAGAAATCACACGTTTGTGAAATAAATTTGTCTCTCAGCATTTATGCAACATATTCATTAAAAATACATATACTGTCCTGCACTGTGTTTCATTAAGTATTAGTCCCAAGAAGAAGCCGTTTGATTTCTGAAATCTCAGTTAAGTGATATACAAAAAAAGCAAGAAACCTTATTTGTGGGGAATTTGTAGTAAAAGATTTACAAAGTAATCTGATGTAAGACTAGATATATGATCCCGCACTAGAGATAAACCTTATTAGTGTGTAAATAATGCATACTGAAACTGGGGAGAAAACTTGTTCTGGTGAAATTTGTGGTAAATCATTTACTACAAAACCTGAAGTAAAATCACACAACCGAACCCACACTGGGGAGAAACCTTATTCTTGTGAAATTTGTGGTAAATCATTTACTACAAAACCTAAAGTAAAATCACACAACCGAACCCACACTGGGGAGAAACCTTATTCTTGTGAAATTTGTGGTAAATCATTTACTACAAAACCTGAAGTAAAATCACACACCCGAACCCACACTGGGGAGAAACCTTATTCTTGTGAAATTTGTGGTAAATCATTTACTACAAAACCTAAAGTAAAATCACACACCCGAACCCACACTGGGGAGAAACCTTATTCTTGTGAAATTTGTGGTAAATCATTTACTACAAAACCTAAAGTAAAATCACACAACCGAACCCACACTGGGGAGAAACCTTATTCTTGTGAAATTTGTGGTAAATCATTTACTACAAAACCTGAAGTAAAATCACACACCCGAACCCACACTGGGGAGAAACCTTATTCTTGTGAAATTTGTGGTAAATCATTTACTACAAAACCTGAAGTAAAATCACACACCCGAACCCACACTGGGGAGAAACCTTATTCTTGTGAAATTTGTGGTAAATCATTTACTACAAAACCTAAAGTAAAATCACACAACCGAACCCACACTGGGGAGAAACCTTATTCTTGTGAAATTTGTGGTAAATCATTTACTACAAAACCTGAAGTAAAATCACACACCCGAACCCACACTGGGGAGAAACCTTATTCTTGTGAAATTTGTGGTAAATCATTTACTACAAAACCTGAAGTAAAATCACACAACTGAACCCACACTGGGGAGAAACCTTATTCTTGTGAAATTTGTGGTAAATCATTTACTACAAAACCTAAAGTAAAATCACACAACCGAACCCACACTGGGGAGAAACCTTATTCTTGTGAAATTTGTGGTAAATCATTTACAACAAAACCTGAAGTAAAATCACACACCCGAACCCACACTGGGAAGAAACCTTATTCTTGTGAAATTTGTGGTAAATCATTTACTACAAAACCTAAAGTAAAATCACACAACCGAACCCACACTGGGGAGAAACCTTATTCTTGTGAAATTTGTGGTAAATCATTTACTACAAAACCTGAAGTAAAATCACACAACTGAACCCACACTGGGGAGAAACCTTATTCTTGTGAAATTTGTGGTAAATCATTTACTACAAAACCTGAAGTAAAATCACACAACTGAACCCACACTGGGGAGAAACCTTATTCTTGTGAAATTTGTGGTAAATCATTTACAACAAAACCTGAAGTAAAATCACACACCCGAACCCACACTGGGGAGAAACCTTATTCTTGTGAAATTTGTGGTAAATCATTTACTACAAAACCTGAAGTAAAATCACACACCCGAACCCACACTGGGGAGAAACCTTATTCTTGTGAAATTTGTGGTAAATCATTTACTACAAAACCTGAAGTAAAATCACACAACCGAACCCACACTGGGGAGAAACCTTATTCTTGTGAAATTTGTGGTAAATCATTTACTACAAAACCTGAAGTAAAATCACACACCCGAACCCACACTGGGGAGAAACCTTATTCTTGTGAAATTTGTGGTAAATCATTTACTACAAAACCTGAAGTAAAATCACACAACTGAACCCACACTGGGGAGAAACCTTATTCTTGTGAAATTTGTGGTAAATCATTTACTACAAAACCTAAAGTAAAATCACACAACCGAACCCACACTGGGGAGAAACCTTATTCTTGTGAAATTTGTGGTAAATCATTTACAACAAAACCTGAAGTAAAATCACACACCCGAACCCACACTGGGAAGAAACCTTATTCTTGTGAAATTTGTGGTAAATCATTTACTACAAAACCTAAAGTAAAATCACACAACCGAACCCACACTGGGGAGAAACCTTATTCTTGTGAAATTTGTGGTAAATCATTTACTACAAAACCTGAAGTAAAATCACACAACTGAACCCACACTGGGGAGAAACCTTATTCTTGTGAAATTTGTGGTAAATCATTTACTACAAAACCTGAAGTAAAATCACACACCCGAACCCACACTGGGGAGAAACCTTATTCTTGTGAAATTTGTGGTAAATCATTTACTACAAAACCTAAAGTAAAATCACACAACTGAACCCACACTGGGGAGAAACCTTATTCTTGTGAAATTTGTGGTAAATCATTTACTACAAAACCTGAAGTAAAATCACACAACTGAACCCACACTGGGGAGAAACCTTATTCTTGTGAAATTTGTGGTAAATCATTTACTACAAAACCTGAAGTAAAATCACACAACCGAACCCACACTGGGGAGAAACCTTATTCTTGTGAAATTTGTGGTAAATCATTTACAACAAAACCTGAAGTAAAATCACACACCCGAACCCACACTGGGAAGAAACCTTATTCTTGTGAAATTTGTGGTAAATCATTTACTACAAAACCTAAAGTAAAATCACACAACCGAACCCACACTGGGGAGAAACCTTATTCTTGTGAAATTTGTGGTAAATCATTTACTACAAAACCTGAAGTAAAATCACACACCCGAACCCACACTGGGGAGAAACCTTATTCTTGTGAAATTTGTGGTAAATCAGTTACTACAAAACCTGAAGTAAAATCACACAACTGAACCCACACTGGGGAGAAACCTTATTCTTGTGAAATTTGTGGTAAATCATTTACTACAAAACCTAAAGTAAAATCACACAACCGAACCCACACTGGGGAGAAACCTTATTCTTGTGAAATTTGTGGTAAATCATTTACAACAAAACCTGAAGTAAAATCACACACCCGAACCCACACTGGGAAGAAACCTTATTCTTGTGAAATTTGTGGTAAATCATTTACTACAAAACCTAAAGTAAAATCACACAACCGAACCCACACTGGGGAGAAACCTTATTCTTGTGAAATTTGTGGTAAATCATTTACTACAAAACCTGAAGTAAAATCACACAACTGAACCCACACTGGGGAGAAACCTTATTCTTGTGAAATTTGTGGTAAATCATTTACTACAAAACCTGAAGTAAAATCACACACCCGAACCCACACTGGGGAGAAACCTTATTCTTGTGAAATTTGTGGTAAATCATTTACTACAAAACCTAAAGTAAAATCACACACCCGAACCCACACTGGGGAGAAACCTTATTCTTGTGAAATTTGTGGTAAATCATTTACTACAAAACCTGAAGTAAAATCACACACCCGAACCCACACTGGGGAGAAACCTTATTCTTGTGAAATTTGTGGTAAATCATTTACTACAAAACCTAAAGTAAAATCACACAACTGAACCCACACTGGGGAGAAACCTTATTCTTGTGAAATTTGTGGTAAATCATTTACTACAAAACCTAAAGTAAAATCACACACCCGAACCCACACTGGGGAGAAACCTTATTCTTGTGAAATTTGTGGTAAATCATTTACTACAAAACCTGAAGTAAAATCACACACCCGAACCCACACTGGGGAGAAACCTTATTCTTGTGAAATTTGTGGTAAATCATTTACTACAAAACCTAAAGTAAAATCACACAACCGAACCCACACTGGGGAGAAACCTTATTCTTGTGAAATTTGTGGTAAATCATTTACTACAAAACCTGAAGTAAAATCACACACCCGAACCCACACTGGGGAGAAACCTTATTCTTGTGAAATTTGTGGTAAATCATTTACTACAAAACCTAAAGTAAAATCACACAACCGAACCCACACTGGGGAGAAACCTTATTCTTGTGAAATTTGTGGTAAATCATTTACTACAAAACCTGAAGTAAAATCACACACCCGAACCCACACTGGGGAGAAACCTTATTCTTGTGAAATTTGTGGTAAATCATTTACTACAAAACCTGAAGTAAAATCACACAACCGAACCCACACTGGGGAGAACTTGAATGCCTACTGGGGAGAACTTGAATGCCTACTGGGGAGAACTTGAATGCCTACTAGACACTGTCCTCGAGTGTCTAAGGTCTCTCTGTACAGGGGTTTGTCAGAAACGCTGACATGAGGACACTTCCCATCTGAAGTAAACCCTGACCAAATATTCAAATTAAAATGAAAATGAAAATAAAACAAAATACTACAAACTGGCAGGATGTCGCCCAGAATAAAACGATCCCCTCAGAACGGCTACGCACTGGGTCATATGAGGAAAACAACGGTGCACCTTCTTCTAGTGATGTTACCACAAGCAACACTACTCAACTGGACACTCCACCAGACCAGCCCAATTCTGGTCCTGGAATCCGGCAAAACCAAACAATGACCACCAGAAAAAGAAATTATACTCAAGTCAAGTGGTCAATTGAGGAGAAGAAAATTATTCTCCACTGCTTCGCCTATTCAAGGTATTAGAAGTGGGGAAGAAAGAAAAAAGATATATTCGAGGCTCAAATAAGAACGTCTGCCCTACCGAGGGAAAAACTAACCAAAACTATTACTAAAAATCTGCTTTCGATTGTATCACAGATATATAAATATCTCCCAAAAGATGAGAAAGATACAATCGAAGCAGAAGCTGTTGGTGAAGCGATCATTGAGTTCACAAAGACAAACAGAAGTGAATTTGCCCAAAGCCTATGGAGCAGGGAGGAAAAATGGGTGCTTATATGGGCAATGGAGTATGCCAAAACAAAGCATCAAAAACTATCAGAAAGATGCAAGGAATGGCAAAAGATTTTCAAACACCACTGCCCAAGCAAGAAGGACATTGTGAAGGAAAAACTCACATGTCAAAAGTCCAATTTCTTGAAAAACAATGCCTTCTCCACGGACCAAATTTCCAAGATGAAAGTAGATATCCGTAAGATGGATGAAGATAAGCTTTGCCCAATCAGCAACCGCTTGCCTGTGCCGGGGTATTGTGAGGCCCAATCAAAGGGAAGTAGAACAGGATCTCCACTGACCCAGTTACCTGACATAAAAACACCGAGCCCAAGCCTAGCACCAACAAAGCAGATGCGTCCCAAAGAAAGCACACAACTAAACAATGTGCCTTCGTTTCAAGGGTCGTCCTCTACAGGCATGTGTGAAGATGAAGAACACCACCCTGGGCAAAAGAGCCAACACAATGCCCTGCCTGAACAAGAGACACTGGATACAGACCAGATGGAACTGGAGGAAGAGCTGGCAAACATGGTAGAAATAACACGAGACCTGGCTGTTGGAGATCGACCAAGACTGGTAAAAATCAACAGTAATAAAGCCTTCAAGACCCTTGCCACAAGGGTTAATGATGCCCTTACAAGGATCGTACCAACAAATGCATCTCTAAGTGAGATAAACCATGCAACTTTTGGGGCAGCATGGTTCATGCAATCCAAACTTTTACCCCAACACCAAGATAGAAAAAAAGAGGGAAACTTGAAGAGCAAAGCTTATGAGCCAGCCTGGAAGAGAAAACTCCAACAAAAGATTGATAATTTGAGAAAAGAAACCGCTCAAATATCTACCTTTCTGACAGGTAAACACCCAGGCGAAAAATTGAAAAAGAAGGTGAAGAAACTTAAAACCAAGTATTCCCTTCAAAGCCCACCGCAGCTTAGAGCTAAGATAGCAGAAAATCAAGCTGAAATAAAAGCCTTAGCTGCACAAATAAAAAACAAAACAAAAAAATATGAGTCAAAAAGAATAAATCAACTCTTTGCGACTAATCCTAGGATGGTGTATCGGAGCCTCATAGGAGATGAAATAAAAGTCTGCTCTCCACCTACCCAAGAAGAAGTTGAAAACTACTGGAGGCCACTCTATGAGGACCCCAAACAACACCAGGAAAAAGAATGGATCAACACCATTAAAGAGGACAACAAGGAGAAACCAAAGATGTCAGCCCTGGAAATTACCAAAGAAGTTGTCTGCAGGAAAGTAGCCCAATATAGTAATTTCAAGACCCCAGGAATTGACAATATCCCAAATTTCTGGCTGAAAAAACTGACAGCACTTCATCATCACTATGCCAAGGCATTCAATAGAATCATCACTGGTGATGAGGAGCCACCGGAATGGCTTACTGTAGGCAACACGTCCCTTATTCCCAAAAGTGAGGAGACCCATTTGGTTAACAAATACAGGCCTATCTGCTGCCTAACTACAACCTACAAGCTGCTAACAGGGATTATTGCTGATGCAACATATGAACATCTAGCTGCCGGCGACTACCTTGAAAGTGAGCAGAAGGGATGTACCAGGAAAAGACTTGGCACAAAAGACCAACTCCTTGTAAACAGAACAATCCTGGAGGACTGTAAAAAGAGGCAGAGAAACCTCTCAATGGCCTGGATTGATTACAAAAAGGCCTTTGATAGTATACCTCACTCCTGGATACTCCGCTGTTTGGACTTGTACAATGTCCATGAAGATATTAGGTCATTCCTCCAAATGCAAATGACCAGGTGGCGTACATCAATCACGCTTCACCATATGGAAGGAAAAATTCAGACTCCAAACGTTAAGATTCAGAGAGGAATATTCCAAGGAGACAGCCTCTCACCGCTTCTTTTTTGCCTCACAATGGATCCACTGAGTAAGCTGCTTAAACGATCCAATGCTGGATACAACCTTAGCCGAGGCAGAAAGAAGGATGAAAATAAAAAATAAATCATCTCCTCTTTATGGACGATCTCAAACTCTATGCAGAATCTGAGAAACAACTAGTCTCTCTGATAGAAATTGTAAAAAATTACACAGAAGACATCTGCATGGAGTTTCGATTCGAAAAATGCGCTAAATGCACAATAAAGAAAGGGAAAAAGACAGCATCAGAACATCTTAATATTAACACTGGCTATATTGAAGACCTAGGAGAAGATGCTGTCTATAAGTACCTTGGAGTAGAAGAGAATGAGACGCTAGAGCACGGAAAGATGAGAGAGAAGGTACAGAGAGAATATACTAAGCGCCTGAAAAAAATCCTCACATCTGAACTCTCATCAAAAAATAAAATAACTGCCATAAACCAACTGGCAATACCTGTCGTCTCCTACGGGTTCGGCATTATCGATTGGCCACAAGGCTACATCAACAAACTAGACACAAAAACTCGGAAAATGCTTGCCTTAAATAAAGTCATTTACCGACATCAGTGTATGGACAGACTTTACTTACCGCGAAGAGAAGGTGGTCTGGGCCTCATTGAGATCAATCATGCCTACCGAGCCTCAATGGTCAGTGTTGGACAATATATAAAGAGCTCCTGTGATCAAAAAATGAGAATGGTGAATGAACATCACACCAAATACCTTCCTCAGCAGACCTCAACAACAAAACTAGCCGATAATTTCAGTGGAAACACACTGGAGAACACTAGCGAAGATGATAACAACCCAGCAACCCTGATCGCGCGCAAGAAGAGGGAGGAGTACACGAAAAAGGAGCTGAAGACCAGACTAGAAGGATGGCGAAATAATAAAAGAGCAGGAAAGTTCATTGAAGAACTCAACCAGAGCTATATCGACAAGGAGGCTTCACTACAATGGCTCAAGAGTGGCAACTTCCCGTTCGATGAGGAACGGATATTAATAGCAGCACAAGACCAAGGCCTACTTACTAATGGATTTAAGAAAATGGCGGGTCTACAAAAAACTGACCAGTGCAGGTTCTGCCACTCTGCCATCGAAAGTCCAAGCCACCTAATGTCTGGATGCAAGATCCTTTTGGCTGATGGCCATTACACTGCCCGCCACAACAAAGTATGTAAATACCTACATTGGAAGATCTGCGGAGAGATGCAGCTAGAAAGATCACTGAACATCTGGGAACATGAACCCCCACCCATAACATCGAATGGAAAAGTGACAGTGTTCTATGATAAAGACATAGAGGCGGGCAGATACATAAAAGACAAGGCCATCAAACCAGACATTGTCATCTGGAACAAACCAGATAAAACTGCTCTCATCATTGATGTAACCGTCCCAAATGACTACGGTCTCAATAGAGCCGAACGGGAAAAAATAACAAAATACCAAGATCTCAAAAATGATCTAAAAATAACATGGTCCCTCGATGAAATAAACATCATACCGGTTGTAGTGGGAGCAACTGGTCTGGTGAAAAAAAATCTAAGTAAATACTTAGAAACAATCCCCGGAAAACCAAATTGTAGGGAAGTACAGATAGCAGCCCTAAAAGGAACCACATCTATCCTTAAGAGAGCCCTCGGATATAAATTTTACTCATAGGGAAATCAAGTGTTAGCCTCAAGAGTAGGCCCCTTGATCTCTTTAGATAAACTAAATTAAAATGAAAAAAAAAAGGGAGAAACCTTATGCTTGTGAAATTTGTGGTAAATCATTTACTACAAAACCTGAAGTAAAATCACACAACCGAACCCACACTGGGGAGAAACCTTATTCTTGTGAAATTTGTGGTAAATCATATACTCAAAGCTATAATGTCAAAATACACATGCGTAGACACACTGGGGAGACACTATCCTCGAGTGTCTTCGGTCTCTCTGTACAAGGGTTTGTCAGGACAACCTGACATGAGGATACTTACCCCTACAAGTAAACCCTGACCAAATATTCAAAATTACATAGTATCCGCAGCACAAATAAGATCCCCTCATACGAGGAATAGTGCATCTTCTCCTAGTGATGTTACCTCAAGTAACACCACGTAGCTGGATACTCCACCAGACTAGATGAATTCTTGTCCTGGAATCCGGTAAAACTAACAGACTACAAAAAAGATATATTACTACATACTTGACTGGTCAGTTGGGAGAGAAGAAATTATTCTTAACTCTTTTACTAACTCAATGCTTGAGAAATAGAGGAGAATTTTAATAGAATACTCGGGTATCTATGTATCTCATATAGAGATCAAGTGTTAGCCCCAGGAAGGGGCCCCTTGATTTCTGAGATCTTCGACTGAAGTAAAATTAAACATTAAGGGAGAAACCTCATTCTTGTGGATTTTCTTAAAGAAATATGCTATGTAAACAAACAAACATTTTGGATGAAAGTTATTAATTATTCTTACATTGTATTTTTGATCCCGAAATAAAATTATATTTTATTTTTTCAAGACTTTAAAGTTGAATTTGAATACAATTACTTAATCGCTGGCGGCCATGTTGTAATTTCCTATAATTTTCGTAAAATAGTAGCAATAGTTTCATTAGCGTTTGTCGCTTATTTAAAAAACAATACCAAAGAACTAAAAATTTAAAGGCGCGTCCCTGGCGCTAAGAAACGTTAAATAAAATTAAAAGTTATTTCAAATTATTAGGTAATTAAATTAAAATATGACTCAGGATTTTCAAATTACTATAAAATATAATGAAAAATAACTGAAAACAGTTCCCCCCTGATGAAATACGCCCCAATGGACCCTTAAGGGGTGGGTTTATAGATTCGGGAATACTCTCTTCATCTTACTCTGTGAATTTTACATAATAATACACTTTTATATGTTATGTATATTCCCTAAGCTTGTTTTAAAAAACTAAATTGTGTTTTAAACATGAGTTATCGTTCTTCCTTAGCTATCTTCTAACAAATAAATTTCCTTATAAACCATGAATTGTTTTATGAACATGAGGTATTACGTAATTAAATTACAATATGACCCAGCAATTTCACATTACTATAAAATATAATGAACAATAACTGAAAAGCTCCCCCCCCCCCTGATGAAATATGCCCTAATGGACTCCTAAGGGGTGGGTTTATAAATTCAGGAATACTCTCATCATCTTACTCTGGGAAGTTTACATGAGAATACACTTTTATATGTTATTTTTAAATTCATTAGCCCGACCCCTAACATTTTCCCCGACGCCCTCCCCACATCTCTCTAACCCCACCCTTCCAATTTGCATTTTTACTCTCCTCCAACCCTGAGAAATAGTTTAAGTTAACAAAAACAAAAACAATAAAAATTTGGTCCGACCCTCTAAAAAGTTTGACCTGACCCCTAACAACTTCCCCGCCCTCTCAATCTCTCCAGTCCCCTCCCACAACTTTATTTTACTCTCCCTCAACCCTGAGAAATATTTTAAGTTAAAAAAAAAGAAAAAAATTGGCCCGACCCCTAAAAAGTTCGGCCCGACCCCTAAAATTTTCCCCTCCCCCATATCTCTAACCCCACCCTCCGAATTTTTTTTACTCTCCTCCAACCCTGAGAAATATTTTAAGTTAACAAAACAAAAATAAAATTTGGCCCGACCCCTTAAAAAGTTTTGCCTGACCCCTAAAAACTTCCCCAACCACCCAATCTCTCAAGCCCCGCCCCAACTTTTTTTTACTCTCCCCCAACCTTGAGAAATATTTTAAGTTAAAAAAAAAAGAAAAATTTGGGCCGACCCCTAAAAAGTTAGGCACGACCCCTAAAATATTCTCCGACCCCTCAATCTCTCCAGCCCCCCCAACTCGTTCCTCACTCTCCCCCAACCTTGAGAAATATTTTAAGTTCAAAAAAAAAAAAGAAAAAATTCTTACCCGACCCCTAAAAAGTTCGGCCCGACCCCTAAAATTTTCCCCGACCCCTCAATCTATCAAGCCCCTCCAACTTGTTTTTCACTCTCCCCCAACCCTGGGAAGTATTTTAGGTTAAAAAAAAGAAAAAATGTGGCTCGACCTCTTAAAAGTTCGACCCCTATATTTTTCCCCGACCCTCAATCTACCCAGCCCCCCCAAACTTGTTTTTCACTCTCCCCCAACCCTGAGAAGTATTTTAAGTTCAAAAATAAAAAATAAAAAATTTGGCCCGACCCTAAAAAAATTTGACCCGACCCCTAAAATTTTCCCCGACCCCTTTATCTCTCCAGCCCCCCCACCCCCATTTTCTTTCTTTGACAAACTTCGCTTTTTAAAGTTTTGTCTAATGGCGATATTTTGACTCTCATTAAAGCAGCTTCTTCGTATAATCAATATTTGCAGAATTTGATAACCAAGACGTTTGACACTTGAAAATATTCGTATAAACATATCTTGTATTATTCGTCTCATTCTCAATCCAATACTGAAAATTTGTCTCATCTGCCGGCTTAGAATGTTGCCTCCACCCATCTACGTTGATAAAATAAACATATTTAGTGAGATTTAACTATTATATTCTCAACAATTTCTACTGATGAATTAACTAGCGTTAAAATCCAGTTAGGTGAATTGGCCGGAAGTTATCTGCCATACGTTCTAACTCACGCGATTGCTTTTGGCAGAAAACATATTTTGAAACAGCGCAATTACTATAGTCGAACACTAATATTTATATCCTTCGTCCAGACAAATGGAATAGACGGTGTTATCATGATCCACGTTGTACAACATTTTGGATAATAAAAATAATATTTTTCAATATAGGTTGTTTAAGCCATAATGATATTTTTCGCATTGAAATAAAAAACAAATCCAGAAAAGGTTTCTTCAACTCTATAAAAAGCAATTTTATTTCTAAAGAGATTTCCTAGAGAATACGACCTATCGGCTCTCAAAGGCCTAGAATGTATCTAAGGTTCATAAACCCAACATTATTTTACGCCGTGTTCTATCAATGTTGGGTTCTGCACAACATGACCTTGGAAAAATCGTTAGTTGATATCCTTAAGCCAGTACTCACTGTACTTCCGCTTCTTTCAATTTGTGTCTTATATACACAAATTATCCCTCTCAAACGATACCGAGTTCTTGGCTTCCTTTGACATCAATAGTCTGTTTGATCATCTCTCAGGTGTGACGTCCAGACTATCATTTGCGCTAGGGCCAGGGTCGCGAGAAAAGCCATTCGTCTCCCACCCCCTTCCAACGCCGATCCGACGTTGTCGATTCCGTAGGATATGTTGGACGATACAAAGAATACGGACCCCAAAACAATGGCCAAACAAAAGGGATACTCTTCCGTCTTCACTGGTGGCTTCCGGTTTACCTAACACGCGCGCATTCTATTTACAACGAAATCATCCATTTTCTTTTAAAACATGTTAATATTTTTATTTAGGGCGGAGGTATTATATATTTATTATTTAACGTTCTACATTTTTTTCGTGTCATTATTTACTTGCCTCCCCACGAGGGCAGAATGCATAATAAAATAAAATCTTATAGTGCGCATCTTTTTTTTTGCAATACGTTTAACATGTTTTAAAAGAAAAAGTATTTGGGACGATTTCGTTTGTTTATGATTTCGTGTGTTTATTAAAAAGTTGTAAATAGAGTGCGCGTGTGTTTGGCCAGGTCAACCGGAAGATACCGGTGAAGAGGAAAAAGCGTCTCTTTTGTTTAACCATTATTTTTTGCATGATCCGATACGTTTAGTGACAGAGGATGCTCGGTATCGATACGAGCCGTCACCTCTTTGATATACACAACGTTCCTGACATATCTGCATGAACACCAAACTTCTTCGGATCTTACATACATCATGAGGGTGGAGCGATCGACGGAACAGCTATCGGAAAGCATGCGATCCTCGTGACCTCGGGTTATATTTATTGCCGAGTCAGCCAGAATAGTACACTGAGTGACTCCCCGGGCCCCGATAGTATCATATGAGTCTTGTCTAAAAAGTATCCGACCTTAGGCCAGAAAAAAATAGTTCAAATACGTGACGGGTTGGGACCCCTAATACCCTTAAAAGTAGGCCCCTTGTGTTTGCACACACTTAGCCCACCGATCCATCCACTGCCGGAAACACCTCTGGAAGTCTTCCTCTGGAATGGTGTTCATCTTCGCCGCCGCGTTAGATTCAGCAGGTGTTTGGAGAAGATGCGATGTGTGACACAAATTAAGGAGTGGTTCAACCGATTCAAAAAACCGACCAGCGTTCTGACAAGCTCCAAACTGCTCGGAGTGCAGCTGTTGTTGAGAGGGTGCGCAAAAAGAGATAATGCGGAACGCGACAGCGGAGATGAACAGATTCCAAAAGAAGACTTCTAGAGGTATTTCCGGCAGTGGATGGATCGGTGGCCTAATTGTGTGAAAGCACACGGGGTCTACGTTGAAGGGGGTTAGGGTCCCAACCCACTCACGTATTTGAAATATTTTTTCTGGTGTTCACTTTCTCGCACCCTTTGGTTTTTTTTGCGGGACACGCTTTATTCTCAACCGCCTTCGTCGAGAGCAGGAACAAGAGGGCTTGATCAAGTCGAACAGAAGTGACATCACTTCCGATTTTTCCTCGCTACTGCCACCCTCTCTAGGGCGTCGTATACAATGCGGCCATCCCACCATTATCTAACAAGGCTACCAGAGGTAAGTATAAACAAGCTCTCCAAAAATTGAGCCCAGTTGATTTCTGCTATCTTTCTACAGAATAATACAGGTAAGATATCCGGTACAATTTACATCGCATGCGGTTTACTTTTTTAGAGAACACTCCACAAGCACCTGTGCCTGAAAAGAATACTTTTATAGCCACGAATGGTTCGGTAAAAGAGAAACAGTTAACTTGCTGACGGCTTCCGGTTTCGAAATCGTAAATTGACAATATTATATTAGATTATCAACAGTCTCTCATCATTTTCGACCGGAAAACCTCGACAATCATCGAAAGGAATTTCTGTGGCGCCGTCGAATAAAAAGACGATTTCTTCGGGAATATTTTGTATTGGATACGTTATTACTATTATATTTAATTTTAATTTTTATTTATTCATAGACACTATTACAGTATTGAAAAACTAAACTAAAATATTAAAAAAATATTTTCAGTATATAACAAACCATTACAATTATATAAAAATGTAAATAAGCTACTAAAGAAAATGAACTATTTCAAAATATATTCAAACGAAACAGAAAACATTCATATTTTAAATAGCAAATAATCAATTAAAAAAAAATGACATTGTGTTAGTGACCGCCAAACGTGAAATTAGGTTAGTAGCCACCACTCTGAAATCAGGTTAGTGAACACCACTCAGAACTTAGGTTAGTGACCACCACTCTGAAATTAGGTAAGTAACCCCCACTCTGCAATCAGGTTAGTGACAACCACTCTGAAATCAGGTTAATGAATACCACTCTGAAATCAGGTTAGTGACCACCACTCTGACATCAGGTAAGTGACCACCACTTTTAAATTAGCTTAGTGACAACCACTCTGAAATAAGGTTAGTGACCACCACTTTTAAATTAAGTTAGTTACCATCACTTTTAAATTAAGTTAGCGACCACCACTCTGAAATCAGGTTAGTGACCACCACTTTTAAATTAGATAAGTAACACCTACTCTGAAATCAGGTTAGTGACCACCACTCTGAAATTAGGTTAGTGTCCACTACTCTGAAATCAATGTAGTGACACCAACTCCGAAGTCAGGTTTGTGACCACCACTCTGAAATTAGGTTAGTGACCACCACTCTGAAATTAAGTAAGTGATCACCACTCTAAAATCAGGTTAGTGATCACTACTCTGAAATTAGGTTAGTGACCACCACTCTGAAATTAGGTTAGTGACCACCACTTTGAAATTAGGTAAGTGACCACCACTCTGAAATTAAGTTAGTGACCACCACTCTGAAATTAGGTAAGTGACCACCACTTTGAAATTAGGTTAGTGACGACCACTCTGAAATTAGGTAAGTGTACACCACTTTGAAATTAGGTAAGTGACCACCACTCTGAAATCAGGTTAGTGACGACCACTTTGAAATTAGGTTAGTGACCACC
This sequence comes from Sepiola atlantica, assembly GCA_963556195.1. Taxonomy (NCBI): domain Eukaryota; kingdom Metazoa; phylum Mollusca; class Cephalopoda; order Sepiida; family Sepiolidae; genus Sepiola; species Sepiola atlantica. Next base: position 705,159 of record CAUVYP010001238.1, read on the forward strand.
ACTCTGAAAGTAGGTTAGTGACCACCACTTTGAAATCAGGTTAGTGATCACACCTCTGAAATTAGGTTAGTGACCACCACTCTAAAATTAGGTTAGTGATAACCACTCTGAAATTAGGTTAGTGACCACCACTCTGAAATTAGGTTAGTGATCACCACTCTGAAATTAAGTTAGTGACAACCACTCTGCAAGTAGGTAAGTGACCACCACTCTGAAATTAGGTTAGTGACAACCACTCTGAAATTAGGTTAGTGACCACCACTCTGAAATTAGGTTAGTGACCACCACTTTGAAATTAAGTTAGTGATCACCACTCTGAAATAAGGTTAGTGACCACCACTTTTGAATTAAGTTAGTGACCACCACTTTTAAATTAAGTTAGTGACCACCACTCTGAAATCAGGTTAGTGACCACCACTCTGAAATTAGGTTAGTGATCACTACTCTGAAATAAATGTAGTGACAACCATCCTGAAGTCAGGTTAGTGATCACCACTCTAAAATTAGGTTAGTGATCACCACTCTAAAATCAGGTTAGTGACCACCAATTTGAAATTAGGTTAGTGATCCCCACTCTGAAATTAGGTTAGTGACCACCACTCTGAAATTAGGTTAGTAACCACCACTTTGAAATTAGGTTAGTGACCACCATTTTGAAATTAGGTTAGTGATCACCACTTTGAAATTAGGTTAGTGATCACCACTCTGAAATTAGGTTAGTGATCACCACTCTGAAATTAGGTTAGTAACCACCACTCTGAAATTAGGTTAGTGACCACCACTTTGAAATTAGGTTAGTGATCACCACTCTGAAATTATGTAAGTGACCACCACTTTGTAATTAGGTTAGTGATCACCACTCTGAAATTAGGTTAGTTATCACCACTCTGAAATTAGGTTAGTGACCACCACTCTAAAATCAGGTTAGTGACCACCACTTTGAAATCGGGTATGTGATCACCACTCTACAATTAACTTAGTGACGACCACCCAAAAATATGGAAAGTGACCACCACTTTGAAATAAGGTTAGTGATCACCACTTTGAAATCAGGTTAGTGACCACCACTCTGAAATAAGGTAAGTGACCACCACTCTGAAATTAGGTTAAAAACCACCACTCTGAAATTAGGTTAGTGACAACCACTCTAAAATAAGGTTAGTAACCACCACTCTGAAATTAGGTTAGTGACCACCACTCTGAAATTAGGTTAGAAACCACCACTCTGAAATTAGGTTAGTAACCACCACTCTGAAATTAAGTTAGTGACCATTACTCTGAAATAAGGTAAGTGACCAGCACTCTGAAATTAGGTTAGTGACCACCACTCTGAAATTAGGTTAGTGACCACCACTCTAAAATCAGGTTAGTGACCACAACTCTAAAATTAAGTTAGTGACCACCACTTTGAAATTAGGTTAGTGATCACCACTCTGAAATTAGGTTAGTGACCACCACACTAAAATTAGGTAAGTAACCACTACTCTGAAATTAGGTTAGTGACCACCACTCTGAAATCAGGTTAGTGATCACCCCTCTAAAATCAGGTTAGTGATCACCACTCTGAAATTAGGTAAGTGACTACCACACTTAAATTAGGTAAGTAACCACTACTCTGAAATTAGGTTAGTGACCACCACTCTAGAATCAGGTTAGTGATCACCACTTTGAAATTAGGTTAGTGATCACCACTTTTAAATCAGGTTAGTGATCACCACTTTGAAATCAGGTTAGTGACCACCACTTTGAAATCAGGTTAGTGATCACCACTCTGAAATTAGGTTTGTGACCACCACTTAAAAATCAGGTTAGTGACCACCACTCTGAAATTAGGTTAGTGATCACCACTCTGAAATTAGGTTAGTGACCACCACTCTTAAATAAGGTTAGTGACCACCACTTTGAAATCAGGTTAGTGACCACCACTCTGAAATTAGCTTAGTGACCATCACTCTAAAATTAGGTTAGTGACCAAAACTTTGAAATTAGGTAAGTGATCACCACTCTGAAATTAGGTTAGTGACCACCACACTAAAATTAGGTAAGTAACCACTACTCTGAAATTAGGTTAGTGACCACCACTCTGAAATCAGGTTAGTGATCACCCCTCTAAAATCAGGTTAGTGATCACCACTCTGAAATTAGGTAAGTGACTACCACACTTAAATTAGGTAAGTAACCACTACTCTGAAATTAGGTTAGTGACCACCACTCTAGAATCAGGTTAGTGATCACCACTTTGAAATTAGGTTAGTGATCACCACTTTTAAATCAGGTTAGTGATCACCACTTTGAAATCAGGTTAGTGACCACCACTTTGAAATCAGGTTAGTGATCACCACTCTGAAATTAGGTTTGTGACCACCACTCAAAAATCAGGTTAGTGACCACCACTTTGAAATCAGGTTAGTGACCACCACTCTGAAATTAGCTTAGTGACCATCACTCTAAAATTAGGTTAGTGACCAAAACTTTGAAATTAGGTAAGTGATCACCACTCTGAAATTAGGTTAGTGACCACCACTCTGAAATTAGGTTAAAAACCACCACTCTGAAATTAGGTTAGTGCCACCACTCTGAAATTAGGTTAGAAACCACCACTCTGAAATTAGGTTAGTAACCACCACTCTTAAATTAAGTTAGTGACCATTACTCTGTAATTAGGTAAGTGACCACCACTCTGCAATTAGGTTAGTGACCACCACTCTGAAATTAGGTTAGTGACCACCACTCTAAAATCAGGTTAGTGACCACTACTCTAAAATTAAGTTAGTGACCACCACTTTTAAATAAGGTTAGTGATCACCAGTCTAAAATCAGGTTAGTGACAACCACTCTGAAATTAGGTTAGTGACCACCACTCTAAAATAAAGTTAGTGACCACCACTTTGAAATTAGGTTAGTGACCACCACTCTTTAATTAGGTTAGTGACCACCACTCTAAAATCAGGTTAGTGACCACCACTCTAAAATTAAGTTAGTGACCACCACTTTGAAATTAGGTTAGTGATCACCACTCTGAAATTAGGTTAGTGACCACCACTCTGAAATCAGGTTAGTGATCACCCCTTCTAAAATCAGGTTAGTGATCACCACTCTGAAATTAGGTAAGTGACTACCACACTAAAATTAGGTTAGTAACCACCACTCTGAAATTAAGTTAGTGACCACCACTCTGAAATCAGGTTAGTGATCACCACTTTGAAATTAGGTTAGTGATCACCACTTTTAAATCAGGTTAGTGATCACCACTTTGAAATCAGGTTAGTGATCACCACATTGAAATTAGGTTAGTGACCACCACTTTGAAATAAGGTTAGTCATAACCACTCTGAAATCAGGTTAGTGATCACCACTGTGAAATCAGGTTAGTGATCACCACTTGGAAATTAGGTTAGTGATCACCACTTTGAAATTAGGTTAGTGATCACCACTTTAGAATTAGGTTAGTTATCACCACTTTAAAATTAGGTTAGTGATCACCACTTTGAAATTAGGTTAGTGATCACCACTTTGAAATTAGGTTAGTGATCACCACTCTGAAATTAGGTTAGTGACCACCACTCTTAAATCAGGTTAGTGATCACCACTTTGAAATCAGGTTAGTGATAACTACTTTGAACTCAGGTTAGGGATACCCACTTTGAAATTAGGTTAGTGATAACCACTTTGAAATTAAGTTAGTGATCGCCACTCTGAAATTAGGTTAGTGATCACCACTTTGATATCAGGTTAGTTACCACCACTTTGAAATTAGGTTAGTGATCACCACTCTAGAAATAAGGTTAGTGACCACCACTCTAAAATCAGGTTAGTTATCACCACTTTGAAATTAGGTTAGTGATCACCACTTTAAAATCAGGTTAGTGATACCCACTTTGAAATTACGTTAGTGATCACCACCCTGAAATTAGGTTAGTGATCACCACTTTGAAATTAGGTTAGAGATCACCACTTTGAAATTAGGTTAGTGACCACCACTTTTAAATTAGGTTAGTGATCACCACTTTGAAATCAGGTAAGTGATCACCACTCTGAAATCAGGTTAGTGATCACCACTTTGAAATTAGGTTAGTGATCACCACTTTGAAATTAGGTTAGTGATAACTACTTTGAAATCAGGTTAGTGATCACCACTTTTAAATCAGGTTAGTGACCACCACTCTAAAATCAGATTAGTGATCACCACTTTGAAATTAGGTTAGTGATCAGCACTTTGAAATCAGCTTAGTGATCACCACTTTGCAATCAGGTTAGTAATCACCACTTTTAAATAAGGTTAGTGATCACCAGTCTAAAATCAGGTTAGTGACAACCACTCTGAAATTAGGTTAGTGACCACCACTCTAAAATAAAGTTAGTGACCACTACTTTGAAATTAGGTTAGTGACCACCACTCTTTAATTAGGTTAGTGACCACCACTCTAAAATCAGGTTAGTGACCACCACTCTAAAATTAAGTTAGTGACCACCACTTTGAAATTAGGTTAGTGATCACCACTCTGAAATTAGGTTAGTGACCACCACTCTGAAATCAGGTTAGTGATCACCCCTTCTAAAATCAGGTTAGTGATCACCACTCTGAAATTAGGTAAGTGACTACCACACTAAAATTAGGTTAGTAACCACCACTCTGAAATTAAGTTAGTGACCACCACTCTGAAATCAGGTTAGTGATCACCACTTTGAAATTAGGTTAGTGATCACCACTTTTAAATCAGGTTAGTGATCACCACTTTGAAATCAGGTTAGTGATCACCACATTGAAATTAGGTTAGTGACCACCACTTTGAAATAAGGTTAGTCATAACCACTCTGAAATCAGGTTAGTGATCACCACTGTGAAATCAGGTTAGTGATCACCACTTGGAAATTAGGTTAGTGATCACCACTTTGAAATTAGGTTAGTGATCACCACTTTAGAATTAGGTTAGTTATCACCACTTTAAAATTAGGTTAGTGATCACCACTTTGAAATTAGGTTAGTGATCACCACTTTGAAATTAGGTTAGTGATCACCACTCTGAAATTAGGTTAGTGACCACCACTCTTAAATCAGGTTAGTGATCACCACTTTGAAATCAGGTTAGTGATAACTACTTTGAACTCAGGTTAGGGATACCCACTTTGAAATTAGGTTAGTGATAACCACTTTGAAATTAAGTTAGTGATCGCCACTCTGAAATTAGGTTAGTGATCACCACTTTGATATCAGGTTAGTTACCACCACTTTGAAATTAGGTTAGTGATCACCACTCTAGAAATAAGGTTAGTGACCACCACTCTAAAATCAGGTTAGTTATCACCACTTTGAAATTAGGTTAGTGATCACCACTTTAAAATCAGGTTAGTGATACCCACTTTGAAATTACGTTAGTGATCACCACCCTGAAATTAGGTTAGTGATCACCACTTTGAAATTAGGTTAGAGATCACCACTTTGAAATTAGGTTAGTGACCACCACTTTTAAATTAGGTTAGTGATCACCACTTTGAAATCAGGTAAGTGATCACCACTCTGAAATCAGGTTAGTGATCACCACTTTGAAATTAGGTTAGTGATCACCACTTTGAAATTAGGTTAGTGATAACTACTTTGAAATCAGGTTAGTGATCACCACTTTTAAATCAGGTTAGTGATCACCACTCTGAAATCAGGTTAGTGACCACCACTCTAAAATCAGATTAGTGATCACCACTTTGAAATTAGGTTAGTGATCAGCACTTTGAAATCAGCTTAGTGATCACCACTTTGCAATCAGGTTAGTAATCACCACTTTTAAATAAGGTTAGTGATCACCAGTCTAAAATCAGGTTAGTGACAACCACTCTGAAATTAGGTTAGTGACCACCACTCTAAAATAAAGTTAGTGACCACCACTTTGAAATTAGGTTAGTGACCACCACTCTTTAATTAGGTTAGTGACCACCACTCTAAAATCAGGTTAGTGACCACCACTCTAAAATTAAGTTAGTGACCACCACTTTGAAATTAGGTTAGTGATCACCACTCTGAAATTAGGTTAGTGACCACCACTCTGAAATCAGGTTAGTGATCACCCCTTCTAAAATCAGGTTAGTGATCACCACTCTGAAATTAGGTAAGTGACTACCACACTAAAATTAGGTTAGTAACCACCACTCTGAAATTAAGTTAGTGACCACCACTCTGAAATCAGGTTAGTGATCACCACTTTGAAATTAGGTTAGTGATCACCACTTTTAAATCAGGTTAGTGATCACCACTTTGAAATCAGGTTAGTGATCACCACATTGAAATTAGGTTAGTGACCACCACTTTGAAATAAGGTTAGTCATAACCACTCTGAAATCAGGTTAGTGATCACCACTGTGAAATCAGGTTAGTGATCACCACTTGGAAATTAGGTTAGTGATCACCACTTTGAAATTAGGTTAGTGATCACCACTTTAGAATTAGGTTAGTTATCACCACTTTAAAATTAGGTTAGTGATCACCACTTTGAAATTAGGTTAGTGATCACCACTTTGAAATTAGGTTAGTGATCACCACTCTGAAATTAGGTTAGTGACCACCACTCTTAAATCAGGTTAGTGATCACCACTTTGAAATCAGGTTAGTGATAACTACTTTGAACTCAGGTTAGGGATACCCACTTTGAAATTAGGTTAGTGATAACCACTTTGAAATTAAGTTAGTGATCGCCACTCTGAAATTAGGTTAGTGATCACCACTTTGATATCAGGTTAGTTACCACCACTTTGAAATTAGGTTAGTGATCACCACTCTAGAAATAAGGTTAGTGACCACCACTCTAAAATCAGGTTAGTTATCACCACTTTGAAATTAGGTTAGTGATCACCACTTTAAAATCAGGTTAGTGATACCCACTTTGAAATTACGTTAGTGATCACCACCCTGAAATTAGGTTAGTGATCACCACTTTGAAATTAGGTTAGAGATCACCACTTTGAAATTAGGTTAGTGACCACCACTTTTAAATTAGGTTAGTGATCACCACTTTGAAATCAGGTAAGTGATCACCACTCTGAAATCAGGTTAGTGATCACCACTTTGAAATTAGGTTAGTGATCACCACTTTGAAATTAGGTTAGTGATAACTACTTTGAAATCAGGTTAGTGATCACCACTTTTAAATCAGGTTAGTGATCACCACTCTGAAATCAGGTTAGTGACCACCACTCTAAAATCAGATTAGTGATCACCACTTTGAAATTAGGTTAGTGATCAGCACTTTGAAATCAGCTTAGTGATCACCACTTTGCAATCAGGTTAGTAATCACCACTTTGAAATTAGGTTAGTGATCACCACTTTGAAATTAGGTTAGTGATCACCACTTGTTAATTTGGTTAGTGATCACCACTTTGAAATCAGGTTAGTGATCATCACTCTGAAATCAGGTTAGTGATCACCACTTTGAAATCAGGTTAGTGATCACAACTTTGAAATTAGGTTAGTGACCACCACTCTTAAATCAGGTTAGTGATCACCACTTTGAAATTAGGTTAGTGATCACCACTTTGAAATTAGGTTAGTGATACCCACTTTGAAATCAGGTTAGTGATACCCACTTTGAAATCAGGTTAGTGATACCCACTTTGAAATCAGGTTAGTGATACCCACTTTGAAATCAGGTTAGTGATACCCACTTTGAAATTAGGTTAGTGATCACCACTTTGAAATCAGGTTAGTGATACCCACTTTGAAATCAGGTTAGTGATACCCACTTTGAAATCAGGTTAGTGATACCCACTTTGAAATCAGGTTAGTGATACCCACTTTGAAATCAGGTTAGTGATACCCACTTTGAAATCAGGTTAGTGATACCCACTTTGAAATCAGGTTAGTGATCACCACTTTAGAATTAGGTTAGTTATCACCACTTTGAAATTAGGTTAGTGATCACCACTTTGAAATTAGGTTAGTGATCACCACTTTGAAATTAGGTTAGAGATCACCACTTTGAAATCAGGTTAGTGATCACCACTCTGAAATTAGGTTAGTGACCACCACTCTTAAATCAAGTTAGTGATCACCACTTTGAAATCAGGTTAGTGATATCCACTTTGAAATCAGGTTAGTGATACCCACTTTGAAATCAGGTTAGGGATACCCACTTTGAAATTAGGTTAGTGATAACCACTTTGAAATTAGGTTAGTGATCGCCACTCTGAAATAAGGTTAGTGATCACCACTTTGAAATCAGGTTAGTTACCACCACTTTGAAATTAGGTTAGTGATCACCACTCTAGAAATAAGGTTAGTGACTACCACTCTAAAATCAGGTTAGTTATCACCACTTTGAAATTAGGTTAGTGATCACCACTTTAAAATCAGGTTAGTGATACCCACTTTGAAATTACGTTAGTGATCACCACCCTGAAATTAGGTTAGTGATCACCACTTTGAAATTAGGTTAGTGATCACCACTTTTTAATTTGGTTAGTGATCACCACTTTGAAATCAGGTTAGTGATCACCACTCTGAAATCAGGTTAGTGATCACCACTTTGAAATCAGGTTAGTGATCACCACTTTGAAATTAGGTTAGTGACCACCACTCTTAAATCAGGTTAGTGATCACCACTTTGAAATTAGGTTAGTGATCACCACTTTGAAATTAGTTTAGTGATACCCACTTTGAAATCAGGTTAGTGATACCCACTTTGAAATCAGGTTAGTGACCACCACTTTAAAATTAGGTTAGTGATCACCACTTTGAAATTAGGTTAGTGATCACCACTTTGAAATTAGGTTAGTGACCACACCTTTAAAATTAGGTTAGTGATCACCACTTTGAAATTAGGTTAGTGATCACCACTTTGAAATTAGGTTAGAGATCACCACTTTGAAATCAGGTTAGTGATCACCACTCTGAAATTAGGTTAGTGACCACCACTCTTAAATCAGGTTAGTGATCACCACTTTGAAATCAGGTTAGTGATATCCACTTTGAAATCAGGTTAGTGATACCCACTTTGAAATCAGGTTAGGGATACCCACTTTGAAATTAGGTTAGTGATAACCACTTTGAAATTAGGTTAGTGATCGCCACTCTGAAATTAGGTTAGTGATCACCACTTTGAAATCAGGTTAGTTACCACCACTTTGAAATGAGGTTAGTGATCACCACTCTAAAAATAAGGTTAGTGACCACCACTCTAAAATCAGGTTAGTTATCACCACTTTGAAATTAGGTTAGTGATCACCACTTTAAAATCAGGTTAGTGATACCCACTTTGAAATTACGTTAGTGATCACCACCCTGAAATTAGGTTAGTGATCACCACTTTGAAATTAGGTTAGAGATCACCACTTTGAAATTAGGTTAGTGACCACCACTTTTAAATTAGGTTAGTGATCCCCACTTTGAAATCAGGTTAGTGATCACCACTCTGAAATCAGGTTAGTGATCACAACTTTGAAATTAGGTTAGTGATCACCACTTTGAAATTAGGCTAGTGATAACCACTTTGAAATCAGGTTAGTGATCACCACTCTGAAATCAGGTTGGTGACCACCACTCTAAAATAAGATTAGTGATCACCACTTTGAAATTAGGTTAGTGATCAGCACTTTGAAATCAGCTTAGTGATCACCACTTTGCAATCAGGTTAGTAATCACCACTTTGAAATTAGGTTAGTGATCACCACTTTGAAATTAGGTTAGTGATCACCACTTTTTAATTTGGTTAGTGATCACCACTTTGAAATCAGGTTAGTGATCACCACTCTGAAATCAGGTTAGTGATCACCACTTTTAAATCAGGTTAGTGATCACCACTTTGAAATTAGGTTAGTGACCACCACTCTTAAATCAGGTTAGTGATCACCACTTTGAAATTAGGTTAGTGATCACCACTTTGAAATCAGGTTAGTGATACCCACTTTGAAATCAGGTTAGTGATACCCACTTTGAAATCAGGTTAGTGATACCCACTTTGAAATCAGGTTCGTGATACCCACTTTGAAATCAGGTTAGTGATACCAACTTTGAAATTAGGTAAGTGATCACCACTCTGAAATTAGGTTAGTGATCACCACTTTGAAATTAGGTTAGTGACCACCACTTTGAAATCAGGTAAGTGATCACCACTCTGAAATTAGGTTAATGACCACCACTCTAAAATCAGGTTAGTGATCACCACTTTGAAATTAGGTTAGTGATCACCACTTTGAAATTAGGTTAGTGATACCCACTTTGAAATTAGGTTAGTGATCACCACCCTGAAATTAGGTTAGTGATCACCACTTTGAAATTAGGTTAGAGATCACCACTTTGAAATTAGGTTAGTGACCACCACTTTGAAATTAGGTTAGTGAACACCACTTTGAAATTAGGTTAGTGACCACCACTTTGAAATTAGATTAGTAATCACCACTTTGAAATTAGGTTAGTGACCACCACTTTGAAATTAGGTTAGTTACCACCACTTTGAAATTAGGTTAGTGATCACCACTTTGAAATTTGGTTACTGATCACCACTTTGAAATTAGGTTAGTGACCACCACTTTGAAATTAGGTTAGTGATCACCACTTTGAAAATAGGTTAGTGATCACCACTTTGAAATTAGGTTAGTGACCACCACTTTGAAATTAGGTTAGTTATATCCACTTTGAAATAAGGTTAGTGATCTCCACTTTGAATTTAGGTTCGTGATATCCACTTTGAAATTAGGTTAGTGATCACCACTTTCAATTTAGGTTAGTGATATCCACTTTGAAATTATGTTAGTGATCACCACTGTGAATTTAGGTTAGTGATATCCACTTTGAAATCAGGTTAGTGACCACCACTTTGAAATTAGGTTAGTAAAATCCACTTTGAAATTAGGTTAGTGTTCACCACTTTGAATTTAGGTTAGTGATATCCACTTGGAAATTAGGTTAGTGATCACCACTTTGCAATTAGGTTAGTGACCACCACTTTGAAATCAGGTTAGTGATCACCACTCTGAAATCAAAATAGTTATCACCACTTTGCAAATTAGGTTAGTGATCACCACTTGGAAATTAGGTTAGTGATCACCACTTTGAAATCAGGTTAGTGATCACCACACTGAAATTAGGTTAGTGACCACCACTCTAAAATCAGGTTCGTGATCACCACTTTGAAATTAGGTTAGTGATCACCACTTTGAAATCAGGTTAGTGATACCCACTTTGAACTCAGGTTAGTGATACCCACTTTGAAATTCGGTTAGTGATCACCACTTTGAAATTACGTTAGTGATCACCAATCTTAAATTAGGTTAGTGATCACCACTTTGAAATCAGGTTAGTGACCACCACTTTGAAATCAGGTTAGTCATCACCACTCTGAAATTATGTTAGTCACCACCACTCAAAAATCAAGTTAGTGATCACCACTATGAAATAAGGTAAGTGACCACCACTCTAAAATCAGGTTAGTGATCACCACTCTGAAATTAGGTTAGTGATCACCACTTTGAAATCAGGTTAGTGATACCCACTTTGAAATTAGGTTAGTGATCACCACTCATAAATTTGGTTAGTGATCACCACTTTGAAATTAGGTTAGTGATCACCACTTTGAAATTAGGTTAGTGACCACCACTTTTAAATTAGGTTAGTGATAACCACTCTGAAATCATGTTAGTGACCCATACTCTGAAATTTGGTTAGTGATCACCACTTTGAAATTAGGTTAGTGATCACCACTTTGAAATCAGGTTAGTGATCACCACTTTGAAATCAGGTTAGTGATCACCACTCTGAAATCAGGTTAGTGATCACCACTTTGAAATTATGTTAGTGATCACCACTTTGACATTAGGTTAGTGATCACCACTTTAGAATCAGGTTAGTGATCACCACTCTGAAATTAGGTTAGTGATCACCACTTTGAAATCAGGTTAGTGATCACCACTTTGAAATTAGGTTAGTGATCACCACTTTAAAATTAGGTTAGTGATCACCACTTTGAAATCAGGTTAGTGATAACCACTCTGAAATTAGGTTAGTGATCACCACTTTGAAATTAGTTTAGTGATAACCAGTTTGAAATTAGGTTAGTGATCACAACTTTGAAATTAGGTTAGTGATCACCACTTTGAAATTAGGTTAGTGATCACTACTTTTAAATTAGGTTAGTGATCACAACTTTAGAACTTAGGTTAGTGACCACTTCTTTTAAATGAGGTTAGTGATCACCACTCTGAAATTAGGTTAGTGATCACCACTTTGAAATCAGGTTAGTGACCACCACTCTAAAATCACGTTAGTGATACACCACTTTGAAATCAGGTCAGTGATCACACCTCTGAAATAAGGTTAGTGACCACCACTTTGAAATCAAGTTAGTGATCACCACTCTAAAATCAGGTTAGTGATCACTACTTTGAAATTAGGTAAGTGATCACCACTCTGAAATTAGGTTAGTGACCACCACTCTAAAATCAGGTTAGTGATCACCACTTTGAAATTAGGTTAGTGATCACCACTCTAAAATCAGGTTAGTGATCACCACTTTGAATTTAGGTTAGTGACCACCACTTTGAAATTAGTTTAGTGATCACCACTTTGAAATCAGGGTAGTGATCACCACTTTTAAATTAGGTTAGTGACCACCACTTTTAAATCAGGTTAGTGACCACCACTCTGAAATCAGGTTAGTGATCACCACTTTGAAATTAGGTTAGTGATCACCACTTTGAAATTAGGTTAGTGACCACCACTCTAAAATCCGGTTAGTGACCACCACTCTTAAATCAGGTTAGTGATCACCACTTTGAAATCAGGTTAGTGATCACCACTTTGAAATTAGGTTAGTGACGACCACTCTGAAAGTAGGTTAGTAACCACCACTCTGAAATTAGGTTAGTGACACCTACTCTGAAATTAGGTAAGTGACCACCACTCTGAAATTAGGTTACTGACCACCACTCTAGAAATTAGGTTAGTGACCACCACTCTTAAATCAGGTTAGTGACCACCACTTTTAAATTAGGTTAGTGACCACTACTTTGAAATTAGGTTAGTGATCACCACTCTGAAATTAGGTTAGTGACCACCACTCTGAAATTAGGTTAGTGACTACCACTCTAAAATTATGGTTAGTAACCATAACTCTGAAATTAGGTTAGTGACCACCACTCTAAAATAAGGTTAGTAACCACCACTTTGAAATTAGGTTAGTGATCACCACTTTGAAATTCGGTTAGGGATCACCACTTTGAAATAAGGTTAGTGACCACCACTCTGAAATGAGGTTAGTGCCAACCACTCGAAAATCAGGTTAGTCATCACCACTTTGAAATTAGGTTAGTGATCACTACTTTGAAATTAGGTCAGTGATCACCACTTTGAAATCAGGTTAGTGATCACCTCTTTGAAATTAGGTTAGTGACCACCACTTTGAAATCAGGTTAGTGATCACCACTCTGAAATTAGGTTAGTAACCACTACTCTAAAATCAGGTTAGTTATCACCACTTAAGAATTAGGTTAGTGATCACCACTTAAGAATTAGGTTAGTGATCCCCACATTGAAATTAGGTTAGTGATCACCACTTTGAAATTAGGTTAGTGATCACCACTTTGAAATTAGGTTAGTGATCACCACTCTGAAATTAAGTTAGTGATCACCACTCTAAAATCAAGTTAGTGATCACTACTCTGAAATTAGGTTAGTGACCACCACTCTAAAATAAGGTTAGTGATAACCACTTTTAAATCAGTTTAGTGATCACCACTTTGAAATTAGGTTAGTGTTCACCACTTGAAATCAGGTTAGTGATACCCACTTTGAACTCAGGTTAGTGATACCCACTTTGAAATTCGGTTAGTGATCACCACTTTGAAATTAGGTTAGTGATCACCACTCTGAAATTAGGTTAGTGATCACCACTTTGAAATCAGGTTAGTGACCACCACTTTGAAATCAGGTTAGTGATCACCACTCTGAAATAAGGTTAGTCACCACCACTCAAAAATCAAGTTAGTGATCACCACTATGAAATAAGGTTAGTGACCACCACTCTTAAATCAGGTTAGTGATCGCCACTCTGAAATTAGGTTAGTGATCACCACTTGTAAATCAGGTTAGTGATACCCACTTTGAAATTAGGTTAGTGATCACCACTCATAAATTTGGTTAGTGATCACCACTTTGAAATTAGGTTAGTGATCACTATTTTGAAATAAGGTTAGTGACACCCACTTTTAAATAAGGTTAGTGATCACCACTTTTAAATCAGGTTAGTGATAACCACTCTGAAATCATGTTAGTGATCCCTACTCTGAAATTTGGTTAGTGATCACCACTTTGAAATTAGGTTAGTGATCACCACTTTGAAATCAGGTTAGTGATCACCACTTTGAAATCAGGTTAGTGATCACCACTCTGAAATCAGGTTAGTGATCACCACTTTGAAATTATGTTAGTGATCACCACTTTGACATTAGGTTAGTGATCACCACTTTTTAATTAGGTTAGTGATCACCACTTTTTAATTTGGTTAGTGATCACCACTCTGAAATCACGTTAGTGATCACCACTTTGAAATTAGGTTAGTGATCACCACTTTGAAATTAGGTTAGTGATCACCACTTTGAAATTAGGTTAGTTATCACCACTTTGAAATTAGGTAAGTGACCACCACTCTGAAATTAGGTTAGCAACCACCACTTTGAAATTAAGTTAGTGATCACCACTTTTAAATTAGGTTAGTGATCACCACTCTGAAATTAGGTTAGTGATCACTACTCTGAAATCAGGTTAGTGACCACCACTTTGAAATCAGGTTAGTGATCACCACTCTGAAATTAGGTTAGTGACCCCCACTCTAAAATCAGGTTAGTGATCACTACTTTGAAATTAGGTTTGTGATCACCACTTTGAAATTAGGTTAGTGATCACCACTTTGTAAATTAGGTTAGTGACCACCACTTTGAAATTAGGTTAGTGACCACCACTCTGAAATTAGGTTAGTGATCACCACTCCAAAATCAGGTTAGTGATCATCACTTTGAAATTAGGTTAGTAGTCATCACTTTGAAATTATGTAAGTTATCACCACTTTAAAATCAGGTTAGTGATCACCACTTTGAAATTAGGTTAGTGACCACCACTTTGAAATCAGGTTAGTGATCACCACTCTGAAATTAGGTTAGTGATCACCACTTTGAAATCAGGTTAGTGATCACCACTTTGAAATCAGGTTAGTGATCACCACTTTGAAATCAGGTTAGTGATGACCACTTTGAAATTACGTTAGTCATCACCACTCTGAAATTAAGTTAGTGATCACTACTTTGAAATTAGGTTAGTGATCACCACTCTAAAATCAGGTAAGTGATCACCACATTGAAATTAGGTTAGATGTCACCACTTTGAAATTAGGTTAGTGATCACCACTCTGAAATTAGGTTAGTGACTACCACTCTAGAATTAGATTAGTAACCACCACTCTGAAATTAGGTTAGTCACAACCACTCTGAAATTAGGTTAGTAACCACCACTCTGAAATTAGGTGAGTGATCACCACTTTGTAAATTAAGTTTGTGACCACCACTTTGAAATTAGGTTAGTGACCACCACTCTGAAATTAGGTTAGTGACCACCACTCTAAAATCAGGTTAGTGATCACAACTCTTAAATTAGGTTAGTGACTACCACTCTAAAATTAGGTTAGTAACCACCACTCTGAAATCAGGTTAGTGACCACCACTCTGAAATTAGGTTAGTAAACACCACTTTGAAATTAAGATAGTGATCACCACTTTGAAATTAGGTTAGTGATCACCACTATGAAATTAGGTTAGTGATAACCACTCTGAAATCAGGTTAGTGATCACCACTTTAAAATCAGGTTAGTGATCACCACTTTAAAATAAGGTTAGTGATCACCACTTTGAAATTACGTTAGTGATCACCACTCTAAAATTAGGTTAGTGATCACCACTTTGAAATAAGGTTAGTGATCACCACTTTGAAATCAGGTTAGTGATCACCACTCTGAAATTAGTTTTGTAATCACCACTCTGAAATTATGTTAGTGATCACTACTCTGAAATTAGGTTAGTGACCACCACTCTAAAATAAGGTTAGTAATCACTACTTTGAAATTAGGTTAGTGACCACCACTCTAGAATTAGGTTAGTGACCACCACTCTAAAATCAGGTTAGTAATCACCACTTTAAAATTAGGTTAGTGATCACCACTTTAAAATTAGGTTAGTGATCACCACTCTGAAATTAGGTTAGTGACTACCACTCTAAAATTAGGTTAGTAACCACCACTCTGAAATAAGGTTAGTGACCACCACTCTTAAATAAGGTTAGTAACCACCACTTTGAAATTATGTTAGTGATCACCACTTTGAATTTAGGTTAGTGATCACCACTCTGAAATTAGGTAAGTGATCACCACTTTGAAATAAGGTTAGTGATCACCACTCTGAAATTAAGTTAGTGATCACCACTTTTAAATTAGGTTAGTGATCACCACTCTAAAATCAGGTAAGTGATCATCACTTTGAAATCAGGTTAGTGCTCACCACTTTGAAATTAAGTTGGTGATCACCACTCTGAAATTAGGTTAGTGAATACCACTCTAGAATTAGATTAGTAACCACCACTCTGAAATTAGGTTAGTGACCACCACTCTGAAATTAGGTTAGTAACCACCACTTCAAATTAGGTTAGTGATCACCACTTTGAAATTAGGTTAGTGATCACCACTCTGAAACTAGGTTAGTGATCACTACTCTGAAATCAGGTTAGTGACCACCACTTTGAAATCAGGTTAGTGATCACCACTCTGAAAATAGGTTAGTGACCACCACTCTAAAATAAGGTTTGTGATCACCACTTTGAAATTAGGTTAGTGATCACCACTTTGAAATTAGGTTAGTGATCACCACTTTGTAAATTAAGTTAGTGACTACCACTCTGAAATTAGGTAAGTGACCACCACTCTAAAATCAGGTTAGTGATCACCACTTTGAAATTAGGTTGGTGATCACCACTTTGTAAATTAAGTTAGTGACCACCACTTTGAAATTAGGTTAGGGACCACCACTCTGAAATTAGTTTAGTGACCAGCACTCTAAAATCATGTTAGTGACCACCACTTTTAAATCAGGTTAGTGATCACCACTCTGAAATTAGGTTAGTGATCCCCACTTTGAAATCAGGTTAGTGATCACCACTTTGTAATTAGGTTAGTGATCACCACTCTAAAATCAGGTTAGTGATCACCACTTTGAAATTAGGTTAGTGATCACCACTTTGTAATTAGGTTAGTGATCACCACTTTGAAATCAGGTTAGTGATCACCACTTTGAAATTAGGTTAGTTATCACTACTTTGAAATTAGGTTAGTGATCACCACTTTGAAATCAGGTTAGTGATTACCACTTTGAAATTAGGTTTGTGATCACCACTTTGAAATAAGGTTAGTGATCACCACTTGGAAATAATGTTAGTGATCACCACTTTTTAATTTGGTTAGTGATCACTACTTTGAAATCAGGTTAGTGATCACCACTTTGAAATCAGGTTAGTGATCACCACTTTGAAATTAGGTTAGTGATCACCACTTTGAAATCAGGTTAGTGATCACAACTCTGAAATTAATTTAGTGATCACCACTTTGAAATCAGGTTAGTGATCACCACTTTGAACTCAGGTTAGTGATCAACACACTGAAATTAAGTTAGTGATCTCAACTTTGAAATTAGGTTAGTGATCACTACTCTGAAATAAGGTTAGTGATCACCACTCTAAAATCAGGTTAGTGATCACCACTTTAAAATTACGTTAGTGATCACCACTCTGAAATTAAGTTAGTGACCACCACTCTATAATCAGGTTAGTGATCACTACTTTGAAATTAGGTTAGTGATCACCACTTTGAAATTTGGTTAGTGACCACAACTTTGAAATCAGGTTAGTGATCACCACTTTGTAATTAGGTTAGTGATCACCACTTGGAAATCAGGTTAGTAGTCACCACTTTGTAATTAGGTTAGTGATCACGACTTTGAAATTAGGTTAGTGATCACCACTTTTTAATCAGGTTAGTGATAACTACTTTTAAATTAGGTTAGTGATCACAACTTGGAAATCAGGTTAGTGATCACCACTTTGTAATTAGGTTCGTGATCACCACTTTGAAATTAGGTTAGTGATCACTACTTTGAAATCATGTTAGTGATCACCACTTTGAAATTAGATTAGTGATCACCACTTTGAAATTAGATTAGTGATCACCACTTTGAAATTAGGTTAGTGATCACCACTTTGAAATCAGGTTAGTGATCACCACTTTGAGATTAGGTTAGTGATCACCACTTTGTAATTAGGTTAGTGATCACCACTTGCAAATCAGGTTAGTGATCACCACTTTGAAATTAGATTAGTGATCACCACTTTGAAATTAGGTTAGTGATCACCACTTTGTAATTACATTAGTGATCACCACTTTCAAATCAGGTTAGTGATCACCACTTTGAAATTAGGTTAGTGATCACAACTTTGAAATTAGGTTAGTGATCACCACTTGGAAATTAGGTTAGTGATCACCACTTTTAAATTAGGTTAGTGATCACCACTTTGAAACTAGGTTAGTGATCACCACTTTGAAATTAGGTTAGTGATCACCACTTTGAAATCAGGTTAGTGATCACCACTCTTAAAAAAGGTTAGTGATCACCACTTTGAAATTAGGTTAGTAATCACTACTTTGAAATTAGGTTAGTGATCACCCCTTATAAATTAGGTTAGGGATCACCACTTTAAAATTAGGTTAGTGACCACCACTTTGAAATCAGGTTAGTGATCACCACTCTGAAATCAGGTTAGTGATCACCACTTTGAAATCAGGTTAGTGATCACCACTTTGAAATCAGGTTAGTGATCGCCACTTTTAAATTAGGTCAGTGATCACAGCTCTGAAATTAAGTTGGTGATAACCACTTTGCAATTAGGTTAGTGATCACCACTCTGAAATTAGGTTAGTGATCACCCCTCTAAAATCAAGTCAGTGATCACCACTTAGACATTAGGTTAGTGATCACCACTTTGAAATTAGGTTAGTGACCACCACTCTCAAATTAGTTTAGTGACTACCACTCTAAAATAAGGTTAGTAACCACCACTCTGAAATTAGGTTAGTGACCACCACTTTGAAATATGGTTAGGTACCACCACTTTGAAATTAGGTTAGTGATCACCACTTTGAAATCAGGTTAGTGATCACCACTTTGAAATCAGGTTAGTGATCACCACTCTGAAATTAGGTTAGTGATCACCACTCTGAAATTAGGTTAGTGACCACCACTCTAAAATCAGGTTAGTGATCACCACTTTGAAATTAGGTTAGTGACCACCACTTTGAAATCAGGTTAGTGATCACCTCTCTGAAATTAGGTTAGTGATCATTACTCTAAAATCAGGTTAGGCATCACCACTTTGAAATTAGGTTAGTGATCACCACTCTAAAATCAGGTTAGTGATCACCACTTTGAAATTAGATTAGTGACCACCACTCGGAAATTAGGTTAGTGACCACCACTCTAAAATCAGGTTAGTGATCACCACATTGAAATTAGGTTAGTGATCACCACTTTGAAATCAGGTTAGTGATCACCACTTTTAAATTAGGTTAGTGATCACCACTTGGAAATTAGGTTTGTGATCACCACTTTGAAATCAGGTTAGTGATCCCACTCTGAAATTAGGTTAGTGATCACCACTTTGAAATTAGGTTAGTGATCACCACTTTGTAAATTAAGTTAGTGACTACCACTCTGAAATTAGGTAAGTGACCACCACTCTAAAATCAGGTTAGTGATCACCACTTTGAAATTAGGTTAGTGATCACCACTTTGTAAATTAAGTTAGTGACCACCACTTTGAAATTAGGTTAGGGACCACCACTCTGAAATTAGTTTAGTGACCAGCACTCTAAAATCATGTTAGTGACCACCACTTTTAAATCAGGTTAGTGATCACCACTCTGAAATTAGTTTAATGATCCCCACTTTGAAATCAGGTTAGTGATCACCACTTTGTAATTAGGTTAGTGATCACCACTCTAAAATCAGGTTAGTGATCACCACTTTGAAATTAGGTTAGTGATCACCACTTTGTAATTAGATTAGTGATCACCACTTTGAAATCAGGTTAGTGATCACCACTTTGAAATTAGGTTAGTTATCACTACTTTGAAATTAGGTTAGTGATCACCATTTAGAAATCAGGTTAGTGATTACCACTTTGAAATTAGGTTTGTGATCACCACTTTGAAATAAGGTTAGTGATCACCACTTGGAAATAATGTTAGTGATCACCACTTTTTAATTTGGTTAGTGATCACCACTTTGAAATCAGGTTAGTGATCACCACTTTGAAATCAGGTTAGTGATCACCACTTTGAAATTAGGTTAGTGATCACCACTTTGAAATCAGGTTAGTGATCACCACTCTGAAATTAGGTTAGTGATCACCACTTTGAAATCAGGTTAGTGATCACCACTTTGAACTCAGGTTAGTGATCAACACACTGAAATTAGGTTAGTGATCTCAACTTTGAAATTAGGTAAGTGATCACTACTCTGAAATAAGGTTAGTGATCACCACTCTAAAATCAGGTTAGTGATCACCACTTTAAAATTACGTTAGTGACCACCACTCTGAAATTAAGTTAGTGACCACCACTCTATAATCAGGTTAGTGATCACTACTTTGAAATTAGGTTAGTGATCACCACTTTGAAATTTGGTTAGTGACCACCACTTTGAAATCAGGTTAGTGATCACCACTTTGTAATTAGGTTAGTGATCACCACTTGGAAATCAGGTTAGTAGTCACCACTTTGTAATTAGGTTAGTGATCACGACTTTGAAATTAGGTTAGTGATCACCACTTTTTAATCAGGTTAGTGATCACCACTTTGAAATCAGGTTAGTGATCACTACTTTTAAATTAGGTTAGTGATCACAACTTGGAAATCAGGTTAGTGATCACCACTTTGTAATTAGGTTCGTGATCACCACTTTGAAATTAGGTTAGTGATCACTACTTTGAAATCATGTTAGTGATCACCACTTTGAAATTAGGTTAGTGATCACCACTTTGACATTAGATTAGTGATCACCACTTTGAAATTAGGTTAGTGATCACCACTTTGAAATCAGGTTAGTGATCACCACTTTGAGATTAGGTTAGTGATCACCACTTTGTAATTAGGTTAGTGATCACCACTTGCAAATCAGGTTAGTGATCACCACTTTGAAATTAGATTAGTGATCACCACTTTGAAATTAGGTTTGTGATCACCACTTTGTAATTACATTAGTGATCACCACTTTCAAATCAGGTTAGTGATCACCACTTTGAAATTAGGTTAGTGATCACAACTTTGAAATTAGGTTAGTGATCACCACTTGGAAATTAGGTTAGTGATCACCACTTTTAAATTAGGTTAGTGATCACCACTTTGAAACTAGGTTAGTTATCACCACTTTGAAATTAGGTTAGTGATCACCACTTTGAAATCAGGTTAGTGATCACCACTCTTAAATAAGGTTAGTGATCACCACTTTGAAATTAGGTTAGTAATCACTACTTTGAAATTAGGTTAGTGATCACCCCTTTGAAATTAGGTTAGGGATCACCACTTTGAAATTAGGTTAGTGACCACCACTTTGAAATCAGGTTAGTGATCACCACTCTGAAATCAGGTTAGTGATCACCACTTTGAAATCAGGTTAGTGATCACCACTTTGAAATCAGGTTAGTGATCGCCACTTTTAAATTAGGTCAGTGATCACCACTCTGAAATTAGGTTGGTTATAACCACTTTGCAATTAGGTTAGTGATCACCACTCTGAAATTAGGTTAGTGATCACCACTCTACAATCAAGTCAGTGATCACCACTTAGACATTAGGTTAGTGATCACCACTTTGAAATTAGGTTAGTGACCACCACTCTCAAATTAGTTTAGTGACTACCACTCTAAAATAAGGTTAGTAACCACCACTCTGAAATTAGGTTAGTGACCACCACTTTGAAATTAGGTTAGTGATCACCACTTTGAAATCAGGTTAGTGATCACCACTTTGAAATCAGGTTAGTGATCACCACTCTGAAATTAGGTTAGTGATCACCACTCTGAAATTAGGTTAGTGACCACCACTCTAAAATCAGGTTAGTGATCACCACTTTGAAATTAGGTTAGTGACCACCACTTTGAAATCAGGTTAGTGATCACCTCTCTGAAATTAGGTTAGTGATCATTACTCTAAAATCAGGTTAGTGATCACCACTTTGAAATTAGGTTAGTGATCACCACTCTAAAATCAGGTTAGTGACCACCACTTTGAAATTAGATTAGTGACCACCACTCGGAAATTAGGTTAGTGACCACCACTCTAAAATCAGGTTAGTGATCACCACATTGAAATTAGGTTAGTGATCACCACTTTGAAATCAGGTTAGTGATCACCACTTTTAAATTAGGTTAGTGATCACCACTTTGAAATTAGGTTTGTGATCACCACTTTGAAATCAGGTTAGTGATCCCACTCTGAAATTAGGTTAGTGATCACCACTTTGAAATTAGGTTAGTGATCACAACTTTGAAATAAGGTTAGTGATCACCACTTTTAAATTAGGTTAGTGATCACCACTTTTAAATTAGGTTAGTGATCACCACTTTGAAATTAGGTTAGTGATCACCACTTTTAAATTAGGTTAGTGATCACCACTTTGAAATCAGGGTAGTGATCACCACTTTTAAATAAGGTTAGTGATCACCACTTTGAAATTAGGTTAGTAATCACTACTTTGAAATAAGGTTAGTGATCACCCCTTTGAAATTAGGTTAGGGATCACCACTTTGAAATTAGGTTAGTGACCACCACTTTGAAATCAGGTTAGTGATCACCACTCTGAAATTAGGTTAGTGATCACCACTTTGAAATCAGGTTAGTGATCACCACTTTGAAATCAGGTTAGTTATCACCACTTTGAAATCAGGTTAGTGATCGCCACTTTGAAATTAGGTCAGTGATCACCACTCCGAAATTAGGTTGGTGATAACCACTTTGCAATTAGGTTAGTGATCACCACTCTGAAATTAGGTTAGTGATCACCACTCTAAAATCAAGTCAGTGATCACCACTTAGACATTAGGTTAGTGATCACCACTTTGAAATTAGGTTAGTGATCAGCACTCTCAAATTAGGTTAGTGACTACCACTCTAAAATTAGGTTAGTAACCACCACTCTGAAATTAGGTTAGTGACCACCACTTTGAAATATGGTTAGGTACCACCACTTTGAAATTAGGTTAGTGATCACCACTTTGAAATCATGTTAGTGATCACCACTCTGAAATTAGGTTAGTGACCACCACTCTAAAATCAGGTTAGTGATCACCACTTTGAAATTAGGTTAGTGACCACCACTCGGAAATTAGGTTAGTGACCACCACTCTAAAATAAGGTTAGTGATCACCACTTTGAAATCAGGTTAGTGATCACCACTTTTAAATTAGGTTAGTGATCACCACTTTGAAATTAGGTTTGTGATCACCACTTTGAAATTAGGTTAGTGATCACTACTTTGAAATCAGGTTAGTGATCACCACTCTGAAATTAGGTTAGTGATCACCACTCTGAAATAGGTTAGTGACCACCACTCTAAAATCAGGTTAGTGATAACCACTTTGAAATTAGGTTAGTGACCACCACTTTGAAATCAGGTTAGTGATCACCTCTCTGAAATTAGGTTAGTGATCATTACTCTAAAATCAGGTTAGTGATCACCACTTTGAAATTAGGTTAGTGATCACCACTCTGAAATTAGGTTAGTGACCACCACTCTAAAATCAGGTTAGTGATAACCACTTTTAAATTAGGTTAGTGACCACCACTCGGAAATTAGGTTAGTGACCACCACTCTAAAATCAGGTTACTGATCACCACATTTAAATTACGTTAGTGACCACCACTCGGAAATTAGGTTAGTGACCACCACTCCAAAATTAGTTTAGTGATCACCACATTGAAATTAGGTTAGTGATCACCACTTTGAAATCAGGTTAGTGATCACCACTTTTAAATTAGGTTAGTGATCACCACTTTTAAATTAAATTAGTGATCACCACTTTGAAACTAGGTTAGTGATCACCACTTTGAAATTAGGTTAGTGATCACCACTTTGAAATCAGGTTAGTGATCACCACTTTTAAATAAGGTTAGTGATCACCACTTTGAAATTAGGTTAGTAATCACTACTTTGAAATTAGGTTAGTGATCACCACTTTGAAATTAGGTTAGGGATCACCACTTTGAAATTAGGTTAGTGACCACCACTTTGAAATCAGGTTAGTGATCACCACTCTGAAATTAGGTTAGTGATCACCACTTTGAAATCAGGTTAGTGATCACCACTTTGAAATCAGGTTAGTGATCACCACTTTGAAATCAGGTTAGTGATCTCCACTTTGAAATTAGGTCAGTGATCACCACTCTGAAATAAGGTTGGTGATAACCACTTTGCAATTAGGTTAGTGATCACCACTCTGAAATTAGGTTAGTGATCACCACTCTAAAATCAAGTCAGTGATCACCACTTAGACATTAGGTTAGTGATCACCACTTTGAAATTAGGTTAGTGATCACCACTCTCAAATTAGGTTAGTGACTACCACTCTAAAATTAGGTTAGTAACCACCACTCTGAAATTAGGTTAGTGACCACCACTTTGAAATATGGTTAGGTACCACCACTTTGAAATTAGGTTAGTGATCACCACTTTGAAATCAGGTTAGTGATCACCACTTTGAAATCAGGTTAGTGATCACCACTCTGAAATTAGGTTAGTGATCACCACTCTGAAATTAGGTTAGTGACCACTACTCTAAAATCAGGTTAGTGATCACCACTTTGAAATTAGGTTAGTGACCACCACTTTGAAATCAGGTTTGTGATCACCTCTCTGAAATTAGGTTAGTGATCATTACTCTAAAATCAGGTTAGTGATCACCACTTTGAAATTAGATTAGTGATCACCACTCTGAAATTAGGTTAGTGACCACCACTCTAAAATCAGGTTAGTGATCACCACTTTGAAATTAGGTTAGTGACCACCACTCGCAAATTAGGTTAGTGACCACTACTCTAAAATTAGGTTAGTGATCACCACATTGAAATTAGGTTAGTGATCACTACTTTGAAATTAGGTCAGTGATAACCACTTTGCAATTAGGTTAGTGATCACCACTCTGAAATTAGGTTAGTGATCACCACTCTAAAATCAAGTCAGTGATCACCACTTAGACATTAGGTTAGTGATCACCACTTTGAAATTAGGTTAGTGATCACCACTCTCAAATTAGGTTAGTGACTACCACTCTAAAATTAGGTTAGTAACCGCCACTCTGAAATTAGGTTAGTGACCACCACTTTGAAATATGGTTAAGTACCACCACTTTGAAATTAGGTTAGTGATCACCACTTTGAAATCAGGTTAGTGATCACCACTTTGAAATCAGGTTAGTGATCACCACTCTGAAATTAGGTTAGTGATCACCACTCTGAAATTAGGTTAGTGACCACTACTCTAAAATCAGGTTAGTGATCACCACTTTGAAATTAGGTTAGTGACCACCACTCGGAAATTAGGTTAGTGACCACTACTCTAAAATTAGGTTAGTTATCACCACTTTGAAATTAGGTTTGTGATCACCACTTTGAAATCAGGTTAGTTATCCCACTTTGAAATTTAGTTAGTGATCACCACTTTGAAATTAGGTTAGTGATCATCACTTTGAAATTAGGTTAGTGATCACCACTTTGTAATTAGGGAAGTAATCACCACTTTGAAATCAGGTTATTGATCACCACTTTGAAATTAGGTTAGTGATCACCACTCGGAAATTAGGTTAGTGATCACCACTTTGTAATTAGGTTAGTGATCACCACTTTGAAATCAGGTTAGTTATCACCACTTAGAAATCTAGTTAGTTATAACCACTCTGAAATTAGGTTAGTGACCACCACTCTAAAATCAGATTAGTGATAACCTCTGGTAAATTAGGTTAGTGATCACCACTCTGAAATTAAGTTAGTGATCACCACTCTAAAATCAGGTTAGTGATCACCACTTTGAAATCAGGTTAGTGATCACCACTTTGAAATTTTGTTAGTGATCACAACTTTGTAATTAGGTTAGTGACTACCACTCTGAAATTAGGTTAGTGACCACTACTCTAAAATCAGGTTAGTGATCACCACTTTGAAATCAGGTTAGTGATCACGACTTTAAAATTAGGTTAGTTACCACCACTCTAAAATTAGGTTAGTGATTACCACTTTGAAATTAGGTTAGTTATCACCACTCTGAAATTAGGTTAGTGATCACCATTTTGAAATCAGGTTAGTGACCACCACTCTGAAATAAAGTTTGTGACCAACACTCTGAAATTAAGTTAGTGACCGACACTCTGAAATTAGGTTAGTAACCACCACTTTGAAATTAGGTTAGTGATCACCACTCTAAAATCAGGTTAGTGATCACCACTCTCAAATTAGGTTAGTGACTACCACTCTAAAATTAGGTTAGTAACCACCACTCTGAAATTAGGTTAGTGACCACCACTTTGAAATATGGTTAGGTACCACCACTTTGAAATTAGGTTAGTGATCACCACTTTGAAATCAGGTTAGTGATCACCACTTTGAAATCAGGTTAGTGATCACCACTCTGAAATTAGGTTAGTGATCACGACTCTGAAATTAGGTTAGTGACCACCACTCTAAAATCAGGTTAGTGATCACTACTTTGAAATTAGGTTAGTGACCACCATTTTGAAATCAGGTTAGTGATCACCTCTCTGACATTAGGTTAGTGATCATTACTCTAAAATCAGGTTAGTGATCACCACTTTGAAATTAGGTTAGTGATCACCACTCTGAAATTAGGTTAGTGACCACCACTCTAAAATCAGGTTAGTGATAACCACTTTGCAATTAGCTTAGTGACCACCACTCGGAAATTAGGTTAGTGACCACCACTCCAAAATTAGGTTAGTGATCACCACATTGAAATTAGGTTAGTGATCACCACTTTGAAATCAGGTTAGTGATCACCACTATTAAATTAGATTAGTGATCACCACTTTGAAATTAGGTTTGTGATCACCACTTTGAAATCAGGTTAGTGATCCCACTTTGAAATTTGGTTAGTGATCACCACTTTGAAATTAGGTTAGTGATCACCACTTTGAAATCAGGTTAGTGATCACAACTTTGAAATCAGGTTAGTGATCACCACTCTGAAATTAGGTTAGTGATCACCACTCTGAAATTAGGTTAGTGACCACCACTCTAAAATCAGGTTAGTGATCACCACTTTGAAATTAGGTTAGTGACCACCACTTTGAAATCAGGTTAGTGATCACCTCTCTGAAATTAGGTTAGTGATCATTACTCAAAAATCAGGTTAGTGATCCCCACTTTGAAATTAGGTTAGTGATCACCACTCTGAAATTAGGTTAGTGACCACCACTCTAAAATCAGGTTAGTGATCACCACTTTGAAATTAGGTTAGTGACCACCACTCGGAAATTAGGTTAGTGACCACCACTCTAAAATCAGGTTAGTGAACACCACATTGAAATTAGGTTAGTGATCACCACTTTGAAATCAGGTTAGTGATCACCACTTTTAAATTAGGTTAGTGATCACCACTTTGAAATAAGGTTAGTGATCCCACTTTGAAATTAGGTTAGTGATCACCACTTTGAAATTAGGTTAGTGATCACCACTTTGAAATTAGGTTAGTGATCACAACTTTGAAATTAGGTTAGTGATCACCACTTTGTAATTAGGTTAGTGATCACCACTCTAAAATCAAGTTTGTGATCACCACTTTGAAACTAGGTTAGTGATCACCACTTTGAAATTAGGTTAGTTATCACCACTTTGAAATCAGGTTAGTGATCACCACTTTTTAATTAGGTTAGTGATCACCACTTTGAAATTAGGTTAGTAATCACTACTTTGAAATTAGGTTAGTGATCACCACTTTGAAATTAGGTTAGGGATAACCACTTTGAAATTAGGTTTGTGATGACCACTTTGAAATCAGGTTAGTGATCCCACTTTGAAATTAGGTTAGTGATAACCACTTTGAAATTTAGTTAGTGATCACAACTTTGAAATTAGGTTAGTGATCACCACTTTAAATTAGGTTAGTGATCACCACTTTTAAATTGAATTAGTGATCACCACTTTGAAACTAGGTTAGTGATCACCACTTTGAAATTAGGTTAGTGATCACCATTTTGAAATCAGGTTAGTGATCACCACTTTTAAATAAGGTTAGTGATCACCACTTTGAAATTAGGTTAGTAATCACTACTTTGAAATTAGGTTAGTGATCACCACTTTGAAATTAGGTTAGGGATCACCACTTCGAAATTAGGTTAGTGACCACCACTTTGAAATCAGTTTAGTGATCACCACTCTGAAATTAGGTTAGTGATCACCACTTTTAAATCAGGTTAGTGATCACCACTTTGAAATCAGGTTAGTGATCACCACTTTGAAATCAGGTTAGTGATCTCCACTTTGAAATTAGGTCAGTGATCACCACTCTGAAATTAGGTTGGTGATAACCACTTTGCAATTAGGTTAGTGATCACCACTCTGAAATTAGGTTAGTGATCACCACTCTAAAATCAAGTCAGTGATCACCACTTAGACATTAGGTTAGTGACCACCACTTTGAAATATTGTTAGGTACCACCACTTTAGAAATTAGGTTAGTGATCACCACTTTGAAATCACGTTAGTGATCACCACTTTGAAATCAGGTTAGTGATCACCACTCTGAAATTAGGTTAGTGATCACCACTCTGAAATTAGGTTAGTGACCACCACTCTAAAATCAGGTTAGTTATCACCACTTTGAAATTAGGTTAGTGACCACCACTTTGAAATCAGGTTAGTGATCACCTCTCTGAAATTAGGTTAGTGATCATTACTCTGAAATCAGGTTAGTGATCACCACTTTGAAATTAGGTAAGTGATCACCACTCTGAAATTAGGTTAGTTACCATCACTCTAAAATCAGGTTAGTGATCACCACTTTGAAATTAGGTTAGTGACCACCACTCGGAAATTAGGTTAGTGACCACCACTCTAAAATTAGGTTAGTGATCACCACATTGAAATTAGGTTAGTGATCACCACTTTGAAATCAGGTTAGTGATCACCACTTTTAAATTAGGTTAGTGATCACCACTTTGAAATTAGGTTTGTGATCACCACTTTGAAATCAGGTTAGTGATCCCACTTTGAAATTTAGTAAGTGATCACCACTTTGAAATTAGGTTAGTGATCATCACTTTGAAATTAGGTTAGTGATCACCACTTTGTAATTAGGGAAGTAATCACCACTTTGAAATCAGGTTTGTGATCACCACTTTGAAATTAGGTTAGTGATCACCACTCTGAAATTAGGTTAGTGATCACCACTTTGTAATTAGGTTAGTTATCACCACTTTGAAATCAGGTTAGTTATCACCACTTAGAAATCTAGTTAGTTATAACCACTCTGAAATTAGGTTAGTGACCACCACTCTAAAATCAGATTAGTGATCACCACTGGTAAATTAGGTTAGTGATCACCACTCTGAAATTAAGTTAGTGATCACCACTCTAAAATCAGGTTAGTGATCACCACTTTGAAATCAGGTTAGTGATCACCACTTTGAAATTTTGTTAGTGATCACAACTTTGTAATTAGGTTAGTGACCACCACTCTGAAATTAGGTTAGTGACCACCACTCTAAAATCAGGTTAGTGATCACCACTTTGAAATCAGGTTAGTGATCACGACTTTAAAATTAGGTTAGTTACCACCACTCTGAAATTAGGTTAGTGATCACCACGTTTAAATTAGGTTAGTTATCACCACTTTGAAATTAGGTTAGTGATCACCATTTTGAAATCAGGGTAGTGACCACCACTCTGAAATAAAGTTAGTGACCAACACTCTGAAATTAAGTTAGTGATCACCACTTTGAAATTAGGTTAGTGATCACCACTTTGAAATTAGGTTAGTGATCACCACTTTGAAATTAGGTTAGTGATCACCACTTTGAAAGTAGGTTAAGGACCACCACTTTGAAATCAGGTTAATGATCACCATACTGAAATTAGGTTAGTGATCACCACTTTGAAATTAGGTTAGTGACCACCACTCTAACATCAGGTTAGTGATCACCACTTTGAAATTAGGTTAGTGATCACCTCTCTGAAATTAGGTTAGTGATCATTACTCTAAAATCAGGTTAGTGATCACCACTTTGAAATTAGGTTAGTGATCACCACTCTGAAATTAGGTTAGTGACCACCACTCTAAAATCAGTTTAGTGATCACCACTTTGAAATTAGGTTAGTGACCACCAATCGGAAATTAGGTTAGTGACCACCACTCTAAAATCAGGTTAGTGATCACCACATTGAAATTAGGTTAGTGATCACCACTTTGAAATCAGGTTAGTGATCACCACTTTGAAATAAGGTTAGTGATCACCACTTTGAAATTAGGTTAGTGATCACCACTTTGAAATCAGGTTAGTGATCCCACTTTGAAATTAAGTTAGTGATCACCACTTTGAAATTAGGTTAGTGATCACCACTTTGAAATCAGGTTAGTGATCCCACTTTGAAATTAAGTTAGTGATCACCACTTTGAAATAAGGTTAGTGATCACCACTTTGAAATTAAGTTAGTGATCACCACTTTGAAATTAGGTGAGTCATCACCACTTTGAAATTAGGTTAGTGATCACCACTTTGAAATTAGGTTAGTGACCACCACTCTGAAATTAGGTTAGTGACCACCGCTCTAAAATCAGGTTAGTGATCACCACTTTGAAATTAGGTTAGTGATCACCACTTTGAAATTAGGTTAGTTACCACCAATTTTAAATTAGGTTAGTTACCACCACTCGGAAATTAGGTTAGTGACCACCACTCTGAAATTAGGTTAGTAACCACCACTTTGAAATTAGGTTAGTGATCACCACTTTGAAATTAGGTTAGTGATCACCACTTTTAAATCAGGTTAGTGATCACCACTTTGAAATTAGGTTAGTGATCACCACTTTTAAATTAGGTTAGTGATCACCACTTTGAAATTAGGTTAGTGACCACCACTCTGAAATTAGGTTAGTGACCATTACTCTAAAATTAGGTAAGTGACCGGCAGAAATCGTGTTAGTGACCACTAGATTTTATTGATATATTTTCTGTCTTTCTATTGGTTTAAGGTTAGGATGTTCATCTGTGCTAAAGTCAGGACTTTAGTTTAGAACTACTAATATTAGAAATGTGTCCAAAGCTATAAATTAGAGGCTGCTGATTGGATAAAAAACATATCACCATAGCACCATAGCAGCAATATTTGTTTTAGCCATGGCTATCTTGAAGTGAAATCGTAACAAACATTTTTCACATAAAGATCTCCCCGGTGCCGAATGATATTCTCCCTCAGAAAGGAAATTATTTTAACTCAAGTTTTAATGAGATAAAAATAATATGTAAATCCCATGCAAATTATACCCAAAATTAAACAAATCTAATTTTAAAACACTAAATATAACTTTTCCAAAGCCATAACTTCAGACATGTAAGCTGTCTTAAAATAGTTTACCTGAAGCAGTGTTGGTTGTATTTTTTAGAGCATTTTTATTATGATTTCTTGCACTTACAACATATTCTAAAAGTGTTTTATTATTATGAAACCTTCTTTAGATGAGTATTACTGTTACGTATCGAAAACCGCTAGTTTGATGGAAGAGTGATTGACGGATGGGAGGTCAGAAACAAACCTTTCGTTAACGGAAGTTGGAGAAACCTCGAAATTTGTCTTTTTTCGGCTGACAACCTAAGCAGGCGGACACAAAACGTGGTCTCTCCTTGAAGAGTTCCGGTTAGGGCGAGGACTGTTACGCACAATGTAGCTAAGTCTACCGAGGCAAGTTATCTATCTGTTTATCCATCTGTCTGTCTATCTCTCCCTTTCTTTCTCCATAGTGGGACCTTATATTTGTTAAAGTCCAAAGTTCTTTTCATCCGATTTGCGAATATTGCAAGTTGTTTAATTAACCTCTTATAAAAACAAAACATCAGCATCCGAATGATTTTATCCATAGATGATTAAGAACCTGACATCCCCACAACAACAACAACGAGTGTATAATGGTTTATACACGTTACGAACAACCAAAACGGTTACATTACAGATAGCAAGACAAAACACTTAAATAACCTATAAAACGGAGACAAGAGATAAATGTCTTCCAGACCAACGTTCAGGGCGATTTATTAAAAAAATATATAATAATTACAAATAGTCAAAGAGAACGGACATTCTTAAGATGTGTCTGTTACATCAGCTCGTTCAGCGATTAACAGGATATTTTTAACTTAAGCGTTACGCTTAAGTTAAAAATATCCTGTTAATCGCTGAAAAGACGGACGAAAATGCTATTTAAAACATGAAGGATGACGTACAAACGAAAATGCCATTTCAAACTTAAGCGTAACAAAGGGACGAACATTTTATTTTAAACTGATGCGTAACAAAAATGCAATTTAGAACTTCAAGCATGACAGACAGGGAGGTAATTTTGAAATTGCATTTTCATCAAAGTGTAACCAACTGAAGTAAATGCTATTTCAAATCTAAACATAACAGAGAGAGAAAAATGTTATTTAAAACTCAAGTATGACAGATTGACGAACAGACTATTTACAATATAAGCGTTGGACACCTACTGACGGACACAGCCACTTAGAGAGATGCATGGACACATCGAAAAACACTATTTAAAACTTGAGCGCGACAGATCGACAGAAATCTTATTTAAAAATAAAGCCTGACAGACCGACAAAATGCTATTTAGAAATTAATCGTGACAGACCGACGAAAACCTATTCAGAACTTAATCGTGACAGACCAACGAAAATCTTATTTCGAACTTAATCGTGACCAACCGACGAAAATACTATTTCGAACTTAATCGTGACCGACCGACGAAAATCCTATTTCGAACTTAATCGTGACCAACCGACGAAAATACTATTTCGAACTTAATCGGACAGATCGACGAAAAACATAATTAAAATTTCAACCTGACAGACTGACATACATACTATTTCAAACGTAAGATTGTCAGACTAAAGAGATATTTCAAACCGCAATATGACAAATTGTCGAAAATGTTATTTAAAGATAAAGTTTGACAGACCAACAGAGAGAGACATTGACTATACAGATGCATGGCTAATTCCTAAAAATATTATTTAAAATCTAAGCCTGACAGACCAAAGAACATTTTATTTTAAAGTAAAAAAAAAGAAAAATAGGCACTTTTGCCGTATATGTGAAGCAGCAGATTTTCTGTCCTTCTACTGAAAATAAAGGGAGGTAATTCAACCGGAAGTGATTTTTTTACAACATAAAAAAAATGCAAGACTAATTTGTTTTTGGGTAACAAGAAACAATTAACAATTTCTTTTTTTTTATTATATGAAGTAAACAAATTTTAAATAAAAAACCCTAACCCTAACCCTAACCCTAAACCCTAACCCTAAACCCTAACCCTAACAAATCAGGCGGTGTGCCTGTAAAAAATCTATTGTTTCTTTGCGGCTGGTTCATTAAATTACCAATGTCTCGAAGATTAATCTCATTTAACCTCATTTTCTAAATACTAAATTCAACTTCCGGTGAATTCTGAATGAATGGTACTTGGAGAAAAAAAAAACGGAACTCTTCAATTTCGATTTCTTAATCGGCAGCTGCTTCATATATACGGCAGAAGTGCCGAAAAAAAAACTCGCCAGTCATGCGCAGTACTCGCACGCGCTCATAACCTACTTTTGTGAGTCTTGTCAAGACATGGGTCGTTAGGATTAGGGTTAGGGTTTAGGGTTAGGGTTAGGTTATGTTAGATCAGAAATCGATGAGACGAACGAGCATTGAAGGAAAGTGCTAGCTTGTATTAGTTAGCCCTTTTTTTTCTATGTTCTTTGAGCTTACACTTTCCTCTTCTTCCCTCTTCTTCCTTTTCATTTCTTTCTTTCTTCTTTAAGCGTGAATCACCAAGGTCATTTGCTAATAAAATAAGTACATACAGATTATTGGACAGAGTGCGAACTCAGTGAAAAGGGTTCACACGTGTTTTTTTTTATCAGAATGTAACAAGTAGGTGTGAAATGAAACACAGATATAAACAGCTGAACTGGTCAACGAGATCAGAGTTGTTCTGAGAGACACAGAGGACGAGGCTCGACTCTTATCAACAACTACCGTCCATCGAAGAAACCCGATGTTAAGTGCCAAGCCAAAAATCAGCTTTAAGCACGTCTGCTGTCTCCTTAATAACACCTTACATACAAGTAGGTAACCACCCACACACACACACACACTCACACAAACGCGTGCAAGCACAACGAAAGTTGAAAACAAATGTAATATGCTGGTGTTCTCTTTTTGCATTCGAGAACTTTTCAACGTTCAGCAACTTTATATTTTACATCTGTGTACAATTGTTGTTATATAACTGTTACATTTTCTTTTTTTATATTAACAAAGTTCTATTGTTAAAATTTAACACTTGCAAAATGGTGATCGATTCGATACATATATGTTTTTTTATCGATCTTGTTCATTCGTCAACTTAGCTACACATATATAAATTGTTAGCCTGGTGGTTGACAATCCCTAAAGACGCGACCGTCGTCTAAAATGCCCGATCAAAAGCCGGGAACCAAGACACCACAAAGATAGGGTTAGCGTTAGTTTTAGGGTTACGGTTAGAATAAATACCACCGTGGAACGCATCGCGGAATGATAGACAGCGACCCGTGTGCCTTTATGCGGAAGTAGAAATGTAAGGGAGACAATTTTTTCATGCAAATACTTAATGAAGTGCATGGATTCAATGGGGTAATAAAATGTTTTCTTTCTTTTACTGCAACCCGCAGTTTGCCTGTTTTGGGGTGGCGAGGGTAGTTTTTGGCGAGGGTATTTTTTTTTGGGGGGGGGGGCTCTACTACAAAAAGTCTTAACGTGACAGACTGACGAAAATTCTATTTCCAACTTAAGCCGAACATACTGATCGCCTTACGAAGTGAGCCACCCATAGGAAGTAATTCGAAAGAAAGAAAAAAGAAAAGAAAAAAATGGTAGAAAACAAAAAACAAAAAACAAAGTAAGGAAGAGAGCAGAGATAAAAAATATTAATTTGCCTTCCCACGAGGACAGAGTTAGATACAGGGTGAGCTTTTAATGCAGGGAAAAATCAGCTCCCCAAAAAGGGCACCATGTAATGGGGCAAAAATTAAAAAAAAATGCTTCAATATAGAAGGATTTCTTCTTCACTGACCGAGGACAGGAAAGATGAAGCGTAGAATCGGAACTGATACTACACTTTTCTCCTAGTCAAAAAAGCCAAGGGTAGACGACGAAATAAATAATGCGTCGTGAAAAGGAAAAAAAGAAAGAATGAAAGAAAGAAAAAAGAAAGAAAAAGAAGAAATTAAGTAAAGAAAGAAAGAAAAGAAAGTAAGAAAAAAGAAGGGAAAAAAAAGAAAAGAGCAAGGAAAAAACACATAATTACATAATAGATCGTGTTGTCATTTGTGCCGCCATTGCTAAATAAATAAAGAGTTATCCCCCCCCTTGCATTGTCACTCACCCTGTTTGACATCTTCGTGTGGAAATGGTGTCGAATAATGTGGCTTAACATGCCGGGTTCGATTTCTCTATAAGTTAGTGTATCACTTTCACTAATAACCCTATAATTCTACCTCAAGTTATGGATTAAATAGTTAATTGTCGTTTCTTAGCTAAAAAAAATGGCGGACAATGAATCGTTTGCATTTTTCTGATTTTTTTCCGACCTCACAAATGAATAAGTAAACCCAAATAAATTGTTTTAGACTAATTTCTTAACTGCATTTCCTTTAAAATGATTTAAGGTAAATTTGAAATTAGTCCAACACAATTCATTTGGGTTTCCTTACTCATTTGTGAAGTCGGAAAAATGCAGACGATTCATTGTCTGCCATTTTAGCTAAGAAACGACGCAATTAACCGATTAAATGGTTGCGTAGAGACTATTTTATGTTTATTCTCTTAGTAAAACCTAGTTATCCTCCTCCCGTGCATTACCAACCCTTTTGATCTACCTTGGCAAAGCAGAAGGGTGAGCGACTGAAAGTCAGCAAAACATTCAGAAATAACGCAAGAGTTATTTCCCTTGTATTGTCACTCGTTTCGCGTGGCATCTTCGTGGCTAGGTGTGTCAGGTACGAGTTATGTCGGGCCCACTGCACTACTTTCCCTAATACCCATATGAATATATATTTTCTACCTTCAGTTATATGTTAAAATTATAGGGTTGACCCTATAATTTAAACACATAACTGAAGGTAGGAAATATATATATATGCCGTGATCGTGCAACTAGTCTATTCTCTGCTTATCAAGGTGTTGTTTCCGATCGTCCCTGCCACTGGATTCAAAACATGATATCGTGAGAAGTTTTCTAGCCGGTAGAGGGAGCCTACCTTCTTTGCGGAAAACCCCGCTCTTTGTATTTGTTATATCCTAAATTACATAGGACATACTAAATTAAGAGTACGCCGAGTGGTTTGCGTTTAAAAGGGATCCGGTAGGAAGTAGAGACGTACGTGCAAATCAATGGCCGATTCCCCAAAATGAAAAAACATTTTGACCCCCCCTTCACTTAAAAATACACTAAAATTCAGGAAATCAACCAATTTTACTGAAACTTCTAATATTTATTAAGCAACAATCACGGAATATAATGAAACCATTATTATTTTTTTAAATCTTAGTGAAAATGTATTATTTTTTAAAAGAAAATACACCTTTACTAAAATTATATCTTTATATATTAATAAAAAAAAGGCATGATTTTTTAAACGTTACTTATGTAAATAAAGGATCGTAGATGTTAACAAATAATTTTTTTTTTCAAAATATTTCATATATATTACGAAAAAGGCCAGTAAATACCGTGTTAATAAAATCACTATAACTCGAAGAAAAATTAATTCTTTGAATTAGCGATATTATTATTGAATAAAGCATTGTTTAATCAATATTTTCACCAAAAAAATAATATAATTGCAAAAAATATTTCATGCGATTTTAATGATTAAAGTTTTTGGAAAAATAAAAAAAATGCGACGTAATTATATTTCCCTTTCATAGAGAAACGAGTCATCATCAGCGCAAGAATTTCTTGTTTATAATCTTGAAAATAAACCAAACATTTACACATTTGTGACCCAGTAAGTTAACGAAAAAAAGAATTAAAAAAATTGAATAATTTCTACTAACGATCGATTTGCAAGGCTATGGAAGGCACGCTATGTAATAATCAAGCGCAATTAGACCTCCCACCATTCACTCTCACTACTCCCGCTTAATTTTCAGAGATTCATCTATTTCGTTAATTTCACAATTCATTGGAAAGATAAAACGTAAGTTTTTCTTTGTTTCTTTCATTAATAAATATTCTTTAAAAAGTTTAAAATTTATTAATAAATAAATAGTTCAAATATGACATTTTCTTTAAAATTGAATTTTATTTATTTAATTATAAATAATTGTTATTAACAAAAAATTAAAACGTTAACAATAATTTGTTAATGTTTTAATTTTTTTCAATGAATATTTATTTACTTTTTCACACTGAAAATTAAATACTATTTTAGCTTAAAATAAAAAATACCCATTAAGTTTTATTTTTAAAGAATTAATGTATTTTAAAATTAAATTAATTCTATAAAAATAAGTCGAGTAATGTAATTGTTCAAGTTTTTAATCAATCATCATGTAAAAATAATTGATCAAATTGAAGGATTTCGTAACGTTAACGTAAAAATAATTTTAACATTTGAAAGAAAGTTATTTCAAATTCTAAGGAAATCATTGGTAAACAATTTCTTTAGCCTTTTTTTACTGATATGCTTAAAGAAGCACCATTATTACTTTTTAAACATTTCCATGAATTATTTTGCAAACCCCAAACTGTTAAAATCATTTTGACCCCACTCTTCAGTTTTAAAAAAAAGTTAATTTTTTTTAAAAGTTAAATATAAATCTTTGTAGATAAAATAATTAAAATCTTAATTCTGTACATTCGAAAATATTATAATTAAATAAGATTTTCTTTTTTTTTAATTACAGAAAAATTTAATTAATTAACTTTCTTATTACATTTTCTTTTAATTTTTAGATGTCTATGCTATCATATATCCAGGAGCAGTATCCTAAGTTCAGAATTCTCATCCAGTTTTAGTTGGGCACATAGTAAAGAAATTTATCGATAAGGATTTTTCACAGAATAGAATACAAGAATGGGCTACTGTGGAAAACAGACGAAATGGTTACCCACCAATAACCAGTTCTATGATTTGTAAATTGAAAGTATTTTTCAAGAATAGGCATAATTTACATTTAACCGCCTTCAAAAACGTGTGCAAAACTGAAGCCCATGCATGTATCCTCTCGACTACAACTAACACCTCTCGGATTTATACTAAATCAACAACTGCATCCATTGCTTCTGCCTCTACTTCTCCAACTAATAAACTTTTGTTAACAAAACTAGCAAAAGTAAAAAAAGAACTTTCCTTCCTAAAAAGAAAATTCAACAGTACAAAACAAAAGTGGCATGCTAGAATATCTAACATGAAAAAAAATTTGGCAAATGCTGAAACCAAACTCCAGACATGTAACAGGTTTAGGGTCAGAGTTAGCTTGGGTCCTAATCTGCACCAGTACATAAAAGTAAAAATAAGGGAAAATTATTAAAAAGCCTTCTGTTCAAAAAAATAATAAATTCGTGTCTTCCATACTTGTCAATTTAATGTAGACATATTTTTCGTAACCTTAAAAAATAAAGAAATTAAGGTCTAATCATTTTTCAATTTCTATAAAGCATAACTTCCATATAATTTTTTTAAAATAAAAATAAATATTACTGCAGTTCAGGGCTTCCATACTTTCAGATTTGGTCGCCAAATTTTGTTTACACTTACATAAAACAACAAAATGCGCTCGTGACGTATCTTTTTTTTTTTTTTTGATAATTCGGCAAGTTTTAGTAAAAAAAATGAAGGTTTTTAAAGACTAAATTTAATAATTTTCTTTGAAATAGTTCCAAAAAATTGATATTTATCTTTCCAACGAATTTAAAACGTGTTTTATCGAATGTGCAGTTTTGATCAATTTTTAACGTTTATAGGGGTTTTTGACAACATTTTTAATTCTAATATTTTTTTCAAACGTAAATATACATTTGTTTCCTTTTATATAATAACATTAGGCTTTTATCTTTCAAACACAATCAAAAGTTAAACGAAAACTGCTTTAAAAAATTAAGAAAAGACACTTTTAAGAACGAGGGTCAGTGCAAGCGGCCATTAATTTTGCACGTACCTTCGCTCGCTCCCAGATATGACTGCCTGTCTTATATACGTACTTTCGTATATAGTCAATACCTGATTATTTCCCTTTATGTTAGTTTCGCACTTATGCAAATCATGACCTTTACAACACCTTCCCCCGAAGCTGAAATCTTCCCGATTTTAGCTTTAGTACCGTTTCCTTAAACTCCTGATGCTTTTCCTTTTTCTGGTGCTCTTCCTTCTGGTCTGCGTTACCTGCGGTAAGGAATTCTGTCCACTCCGTATGGTATGTTCAGGGGGTACATTCATGGTTTCAGGTATACATATTGGCTTTGGTATATCAAATGTATCACATAATGTTTCCATTGGAATTTCTTCTGTATTTTGCGAAATTCTGGGACGGATTTGATTTATGTGTCTTTTACAAACAAAACTTGGGCCTTGAATAGTATAAACCATGTTCCAATTCTTTTCATAATGAAACCGTCCACCCAATGATTTTTTCCATTCTGAAAATGTTTAAA
The DNA here is from genome assembly GCA_963556195.1 of Sepiola atlantica. Lineage (NCBI taxonomy): Eukaryota > Metazoa > Mollusca > Cephalopoda > Sepiida > Sepiolidae > Sepiola > Sepiola atlantica. The sequence goes on from CAUVYP010001238.1 coordinate 745,189, forward strand.
ATACACTTTGTCCCCTGAGGAATAGCACTTTACTTTCAAGTTTTCTCCTTTAGAACTTTTCTTCTTCTCAGGTATAAGTCTATCAAAGATAGATCTAATTTTTCTAGCAAACATCAGTTCTGCAGGGGATGAATTAACATTATTATTTGGGTTCGGAGTTACCCTGTAGATTGCTAGAAATGTTTGTATAGTTTGCTCATCTGTGTCCATATTCAGGTTTTTCTTTATTGCCCGTTTAAATGTGTCCACAAATTTTTCTGCCAACCCATTCGACCTAGGATGGTAAACAGGTGTCGTGATATGTTGAATATTCAGCGATTTGCAGAATTCTTTAAATTCGTGACCTGTAAATGATGTACCATTGTCACTTACTATGGTTTTTGGTACACCAAAACGGCTAAAGATTTCGTTAAGTGCATTTACAGTGTTCCTTGCAGTTGGATGTCTGGTTTTAAATATCTCTGTCCATTTAGAGAAAGAATCTACTACAATTAAGTAGAAAAAACCATTTAGAGGTCCGGCATAATCAATATGTAGACGTGACCAGGGTAGGTCCGTTTTCGGCCATGGTGTCGTTTTTACTGGCGGATCTCGGGCTGCTAACTGACATCATTTGCATGCTTTGACACAGTTTTCTACTTCTTTGTCCATACCAGGCCAATATACGTATCCTCTAATTAAGGATTTCATTCTTGAAATGCCAGGATGACCTGTATGGAATTCCATTAATATTTTCCTTCGTAATGCCTGTGGAATTACGATTCTCTCAGCATACATAAGTACACCTTCACAAATTGAAAAAAAATGTAGTTTGTCCTACTTTGTTACTTTTTTCCCTCAGTCCTAATTGAGTTTTCATTTTCTTTATGAAAATGTCTTTTTCAGCTTCTCTTTTAATTTCTTCAAGGGTTATTGGAAGTTCACGTATCATATTACACATTGAACTTGTACATTCGCTTTCATCTTTAAGAGCAGCAATTACTGTCTCTTCGAAACTTTCGTTTCTGTTTGGAATCAACCTTGATAGTGCATCCGCGTGTCCTAACTTTTTCGATGACACATGCTCCATCTTAAACTGATAATTTAAGAGAGTTACAGCCCATCGTTGTAGTCGATTTGCGGTATGCTTAGGAATGCCTTTTTTTGATCCAAATATCGTAATCAAGGGTTTATGGTCTGTTTGTAATGTAAAGGTCCGTCCATGGAGAAATCGATTATACTTTTTGACTCCAAATATTATCGACAGAGCCTCCTTTTCAATCTGGCTATAGTTTTTCTCAGCTGCAACCAAAGTTCTTGATGCATGAGCGATTGCTTTTGTTGTTCAATCCTCATACTTATGGAGTAATGCAGCGCCAACGCCGTAATCACTGGCGTCCGTTGCTAGTACTAACTCCTTGTCTGGATCAAAATGCGCTAATGCCAAATCTGATAGTAGACATTTCTTAATTTTTTGGAAGGCAGATTCACATTCCTTATTCCAACTCCATTTACTACCCTTTTTTAGTAACTCGTTAAGAGGAGCTCTCAAATTATGCACATTAGGTATGTATATCGCGTAATATTGAACCAATCCCAAAAATGATTTTAGCTTCGGTACTGAGTCTGGAGCAGGCATCTTTTCAATTGCTTCGGCTCGTTGTGGATCTGGTCTTCGTCCCTCTTTGTCAATTATTTGACCAAGGTATCTGATCCTTTCCATAAAGAAATCGCATTTCTCCGGGCTCAATCTGAAACCAAACTCCTCTATTCTCTTAAATACTTCTCTGACGTGCTTCTTGTGTTCATGCAAATTTCTGCTTTTTATCAGGATATCGTCAAGGTATGCCATTGAAAATTCTAATCCTGCGAGCATCGTATCCATAACCTGTTGAAACAGAGCAGGGGCGACCTTTAATCCGAACAGAAGTCTTTTTAGTTTAAAAATACCCTTATGCGTGTTAATGCACAGGTACTTTGAACATTCGTCATTGACTTTGATTTGCAAGTATGCATCCGAGAGGTCTATTTTGGAAATTTTCTTTCCTCCGTTTAGTTTTGAGAATAGATCTTCTGCCGACGGAAGGGGGTAATTGTGGTCCTGCAAACAATCATTAAGGCCCGTCGAAAAGTCAGCGCAGACTCTTATTTTGTTATTCTTTTTCTTCACATATAACCGTCGGACTTGCCCAATCCGTGTGGTCAACCTTTTCAATGACGTCTAATTGTTGAAGTCTCTCCAACTCCTTCTCTATTGCGTCCATCGATGAAAAAGGTACATTTCTTTTAGGTTTGAACACTGGGGTGGCATTTTTCTTCACCTCAAATTTTGCTTCTGTTTTCACACAGTAACCAAGTTTTTCGGCAAACACTTTTGGGAATTCTGCATTTAAATCGTTCATGAAGCCTTCTATTTGGTTTGATTTCTCTGTGGTCAACTTATAAAAGAATTAACCGGTCGTTCCATTAAGTTGAACAGGACAATCCAATCCACTCCAAATAGACTTGTGTTCCTTCCTGGTACTACGTACACTTTGGACTTGTGTGTTTGACCACCAAATGACACATTTCACCTCAGTTCTCTCTTGAATTCCAACCTTTTGCCGCACACACTCTTCGCTATCTTGCTGGTTTCTCTTAGTTCAGGTCGACCGATCCTTCTCCAGATATCTTCATCTATGATGCTAATGTCCGCACCACTATCCAGGAGTAATGTTACAGGATGTCCATTTATCTTTACATCGACATATTTACGCCTTCCGCAGCTTTTCTCTTTCCTTGTGCGAAGCGTATTAACTTTGTCGGTCCTTCGTTTTTTCTTCTGATTACAATATGTTCCCTTGTGGCCTTTGAATCCACATTCGTAACATATCCTATTCCTGAACCAGCAGATCTTTTTGGTGTGTCTTGTACTTCCGCAGCATTCACAACTTTGGTCCTTGTACATTCTGGGAGTCTTTTGTTCCTGGGTCTTGTATGTTTTAGAATTCTTTTGCCTTTTTACATGTTGTATCTTGTAAACGCTTTTTTCTTCAATGCGGGTGTTGTCTCTTTTGATATTAATGAGACGTTGACACTCCTCGGTTACTTTTTGTAAAGTTACATTCGGGTCCGACTCCATAATTGTCAGGATTCAGGATCTGAGATCTTTGTCCCTTGGAGCTGTTAGTCCTTGTACAAAGATTAAACATTTAAATAAATCTGCCGAAATTTAATTTAATTTAAATGATTCACATAAGCAATTTACAGTACATGCATGTTCTAAATAGTCTTCGGATTCCGACTTCTGTAAATTTAAACATTTATATCTAGAATGAAAAAGGCTGTCTCTTTTATCAAATATTCTAGATAAAGTATTAATTGTCTCTTCAAAATTCACTTCCTCCGGTTTTTTGGGTAAAATTAAATTAGCATACTTGGTGTTTTCGTCCGTCCCCAGTTTTTGTAGTAACAGCGTAACTTTTTCTTCGTCGGTCCAGTCCGAACATCTTTTTGTAAAAACTGTTTCGTACCTTCTATAGTATGCTGGAAATGTAACGCCAGTATCGGGAGAGTAGTGAAATTCTGACAAAGAATTTGAAATACCCTCTGCAGAAAAAATAGTTTTCTTCCCATCTGTCGACGTTTGAATTAATTTTTAAAAATTCTTTTGTTGCGTTAACATTTGGCGTTGAAGTATTTTTGTTTGCTCTTGTTGTGCCTCTAAAGTTTTTTGTGTCCATTCTTGCTGCTGCATTAGCTGTTGTTGTAACTGTTGTTGTTGCTGTTGTTGCTGTTGTTGTTGCTGTTGTTGCTGCTGTATACTTAGAGTTAACGCCTTCGTCAACTCAGCCAATTGCTCCATTTTAGCTTAATTACAGCACAAAATATCTTTCCGATGATAATTTCACAAAAAGTTCGTCAATATGCGTTTTCGTAAATTAGCAACATAATTTTTGCAAAGTTTATACAATTTAGCAACAGTCTTTTACCAGGTAAACATTTTCACAAAATAATTTCAGATAATAAAACGTTTCCAAAATTCGCACAAAAAATAGTTTCAATTACTTTAGACAAAGCAATGAACAATTATTTTTCACAAAAATACGGCTGCACTTGGGAGAGAGAAAAAAAATATAACAATAATTTCTGAATTGTTTAAACAAAAAAATCGTAAGCGTACTTTTTTCTTTCGAAATTCGTAATCTCACGGTGCAGGTTTCGAATTCAGCTTGTGCTTCCCAAATATTTTTTCGTCAACATACAGATAAAGTTCACTTTACCTTAAAATTGTTTCGAGTACAATTTTTTTTTTACTTTCCCGTTAGTTCTTACCGAAGAAATCCGTAATTTTTACTACTTTAGGTAGCAAAATTCGCACGTGTCGACTTTTTTTTTTCTTGCCGTCCTTGCAAATTTTCTTTAAAAAAAAATCCTTGAATAATACGGTAATTTATCTCTTAAGAGAAAAAAAAATATCCTCGTTCGCCACTGTTATATCCTAAATTACATAGGACATACTAAATTAAGAATACGCCGAGTGGTTTGCGTTTAAAAGGCATCCGGTAGGAAGTAGAGACGTTTACTCTTCGCAATATTTATTTGCGTAAACTTGTACACAAAATGTGGCACAAGGCCAAAAAGGGGGTGGGGAAAGGATCGGTCATCTCTAACTTAAAAAACTCAACTTAGCTAGTTTCAATCATGACCATCATTCACCATAATACCACATTCATACTATACATCGCTACTCACCATAAGAATTCATACCATGAAATCCTACTTAAAACCCATATAAGAAATATGCAACGAGGGGGAGGGGGGAGACTAAAAAATAAAATATGATATATACAATGTGAAAGAAATAAAGATTAGTAAAAAGCCCCCCGTTATTGAAATGTGGCCGAGATGCCGATTTGCCGGTCGAAATCGAAAACTCGAAAAAAGGTGGTTGATGCAGGCCCCAACGTTTTATTCTGACCACCCCCTTCGAAAATATCGAAGGGTGACCTGCATCTCCGGCAAATTTGGCACTCAGTCACCTAATTGGAAAGGGAAGGGGAGTGGGGCAGAAAATAAAAAGGGGAGTGGGATGAGGACAAAATAAAAGGAAGCATGTAATGGAATCAATCATACACTAGCTAAATTGTTGAACTAAAACATCAACAGAAAATTAAACAGAAACTAACTTAAAATAAGTCTAAATCTAACTTAAAATTAAAGCATAGTTCGTTTCCTGAACCCAATATTCTCTGCCTCGGCACGTCCAGATACCACTCTAATCTAGCGCCAGCCACTCTACACAGTCGTGCTCCAGTCCCCCATCTTTCACCAAAATCTGCCGAAGAAAGTTTCACCCTCTCGGCCCTAATGCGAGCCTTCAGGTAATATTTGAAAATCGCAATAAGGTCGAGAGAAGTGAAGGTCTCAGCTCCGTAGACTGTTTTGCACCTAGTCTTCCAAATCGTAACTCTCATACTCGCTAGTAAGCTCAAAAACGTAAACCGTTTTTGCCTATCGGTTGTCGGAGCCCAGTTGCTGCATACATTAATGGGTTCCAGGTCAAAAGACGATACGTTAAGAATACGAACCATGTAGCCTGCAACAAGTTTAATCAGCGGCCCGACGATGCAGCAAAAAAGGAAGACGTGACTTATGGTCTCGTCCTCATCGCCGCATCTGACACAAGTCGGAGAATTACTCAAGCGTGCTGAATGAAGCCTCTTACCTACCCAGAGTGCATTCCTAATCGTCAGCCAGGTCAGTGATGCCTCGTCATTGTCAAGGCACCTTGACCCAGGCGCCCAATGCCAGATTGAGCGGAGCTCCCCCCTCATCAAAGCGAGCCCCTCAGGCCTATCATTTCGGACAGTCCCCCTCACCATTACCCGATATAATGCCTTTCGAGACAACAGCAGGGTGTCAGAGAGGCTTTCTGTCACCCTTGAAAGGAACTTCAACGCATGTCTACATTCGCGATAGAAGGAACACTCGTTTCGGGGTAACCTGTATGCCTCCCCCTCATCCAAGTGCACACTTCTCAAAGCCGGAAAGGCTTTCTTGGTGTCTTCCTTCCAAAAGACAGCGTTTCCCTCAGATTGTGTACTCATTCGGTCTAGATAAAACAGCCTAAGAGTGTGGCATCGAATTTCGATGATAGGCATACCCAGACCGCCCTCAGAAGGATGAAGGTAACAAATCTCGCGACGGACCATAGGGGCCTTACCAAGCCACAAAAACTTGAACAGAGCCCGCTGCATCTCCAGCAGTGTATCCGACGGGAGTGGGAGCACTGAAAGACGATATAGGATGATCGGATAAATGTGAGAAGTACACACCTCCGCTCTCCCCTTTAACGAAAGATTTCTGCGGGACCACAGACCAGCTGCTGCCCTAATCGCTTTCAGGACTTCCGACCAATTTTTCTCGAGCTGAAGATCAGGACCAAACCAGACGCCGAGTAGCTTGCAAGGCCCATCTGTCCAGCCAAAGGGTCCCTGCAAGGAAACACCCTTCCAAGCACCAATGCGCAAGCCAATAGACTTATCGCAGTTGATTTTGGCCCCTGTCACCGTTTCATACATTCTGATTTCTCTGTCGACGACACTAATCTCGGCATTGCTCGTTACAAGCACAATCAAGTCGTCGGCATAGGCGGAGTACTTCAACATGGTGCAAGAACCTGTCAAAGTGATTCCACACAGGACCGGATTCACCCTTAGCCTGTTAAGGAAAGGTTCCAAAACAAGCACATAAAGCATCGGTGAAAGAGGGCACCCCTGACGAAGAGATCTGGACAAACTGAAGGCACCAGACCTCATGCCATTCACTTCAACCCTAACACCGGGGTTCGCATACAAGAGGCGAATCCAGGAGCGGAATTGCGAGCCAAAACCGACCACAGACAAAACAGCCTCCAAGTACCTATGGTCCACCCTATCGAATGCTTTGGACTGATCTAAATTTATCAGCGCGGCTTCAGTGTCGACTTTATCTATGATCAAGCGTATCGAGTGCAAGTTATCCTGAATGGTCCGGCCCTTCACAGAACAAGTCTGTTCGGGGCTAATTAGACCAGGCAAAACAAGTTGCAGACGATTGGCTAAGATCTTGGCCAAAATCTTTAACTCCGCATTAAGCATCGTTAAGGGCCGAAAATTATCTAACCCATCCCCACCATTTTTGCTTTTGCGTAACAATTTCACCAAACCCATGGTCAAGTACTGAGGAATAGACCCGTTCCTAAACCACGAGTTAAACAAAACTGTCGGCAAGGGTACAAAAATGTGCGACATCCTCAAATACACCTCGTAGGGCAAACCATCAATACCCGGAGACCTGTTAAGGCCGACCCGCCCTAAGGCTTCCCTGACTTCTTCCTCTGTTATGCAACCTTCGCACCTAGCCGCTTCGGTCGCTTCAAGACGAGAAAAGTCGGCTAAATAGGGGTCGAATTGTGCTAAAGACAAACCAGGTTCTCGAGTAAAAAGATCCTGGAAATGAGAACGAAAAGCCTCCAGAATACCTTCGTTTGTGGTCACGAGTCTTCCATCCGGCAATGAGACACGAGCGATATGTTGATCAAATGCATGTCGATGCTCCTCTGCACGCAGTTCAGCAGCCATGTTTGTCGCCTCGTTAGGCACTCTTTTTAACCTAGCCCAAATCACTAAAGCCTGGTGTTCTTAAATAGCCAAAGAAGCCAGCTTGGCCTTAATTATAGTAACACTAGAGCTATCCCCCACCTTCACCGCCCGATCTAATCTAGATTCTAGTGCCACTTTAGCTGCCCTAGTTGATAGATTGAGTCGTCTGCTAAAATCGGCAGTAAAGGACCTAATAACCTTCTTAAAATTAATCCACTTCCTATTCCCAATTACAGCCCCCGTCAATTCCCGCTGTAAGGTTAGTAATAGCTGTTCCTGGTAGCCCTTAACATCGAACAACGAAGTGTTGAGCTTCCAGTACCCAGCTAAACTAGGCTTAGGTCTATCTAAGTTTACCCGGACCCGAACAAGTCTATGGTCTGAGTAAACTATATTATGAAAACTTGGACATTCAACTAATCCTACATCGACTCTCCTAATTAAGAACCGATCCATATATCTCGAAAGTTGTACCGAATCGGAGCCGCGCCTATTTGCCCAAGTCCATACCCTATCACGGGGCCATTCATTCCGGTACTTATCGATAAGATCGAACTTATCGAGGAAGTCCCGAAATAACATAGCATCCCGATCAATGTTAGTACCCTCTAGGTCGATTACGATCTAAATCGGGATCCAGGACCGCGTTCCAGTCTCCCGCTAGAATGACCGTCCGAGAAGTAGAATTCAAGAACTGCTCGATTCGCCGAAAGAAAGAACCCAGCTCAGAATGGCTATTGGGCGCATAAACCCCGATGAGCCGAAATGCCTTCTCCTTTATGGTAATATCCAGAACGCAAAGTCTCCCTTCCTGATCCATGAAACTAGGGTCACACGACGCATCTAAAGACTTGCTTACCAGCCAGGAAACCCCCTAGCAGAAGAATTAAAGTACGCTGAATAAGCGTGAAAACCCTTAGTCAGCGCACCCAAATAGTCCCCAGAAATCAAGTGGGTTTCCTGAACACAACATATATCCACTCCGAGGCGTTAAAGGTCTGTAGCGACTCGAAATTTACGAGCGTCGGCCCTCAGGCCCCGGACATTCAAACTCGCTAGAAAGAGAGCCATGGGGGTGCCTTAGAGTTGGGTTCCAGAAACGAACATAGCAGTGGTCAGGATGCCGATGGCTCTCCCAAAAGATTGATTGCCCATCTGATCATTAATTTGACCATCATGGGAGATGCCGCCAACATCCAAAGGATAGGTTAGTTTCGCTATCCTATACAGGGCGGGGTGTAACCTTATGGGAACCCTCCCAAAACAATTTTTCCTTAAAACGACTAGACCTTCATCTTTGAAGATGGCCATTGGAACGGCGAAATTGAAAGTGTTGTTCGCCTCTTCCAGAATCTGCCATAGAGCCTTCGCTTCTGGTTTCTTCCTTACCACTGTAAGGACTCTAGGGGCGTTGGGGAAATTAGCAGGGTCTTCAATGGTTATACCACCGACTTCATTGAATTTAAGGAGCTCATTTATATTGGATAGGTGGTAATGCTTTACTGTTTCTATTTGGGTGTATGACACTTTGCAGATATCCTCCCCAGAAAGGAATGCGGCTTTTTTAGTTTTCCTTTCTACAGAAGGGCTCCTCTGCCTCTTCTGTGTAATAGATGGAGGGGGAGGCATGTCATCCATTGGGGAGGGGGAAGGGGAGCTAGGCCCCATAGGAGATGCTGGAAAAGGCGAAGGGGAGGGTTTTTTTGGGTGAAGCAGGTGGGGTATTTTTTGGGTATTAAATGGGGAGACAAAGGGAGAAGGTTTAGGAGAAGTGATTTTTATAGACGATTTAATCGGACTTAGAGGGATAAGCTTGTACTGTTTGTCTAAAATTGGGCCAGTGATTGGAGGGGGCATTAATTTGGGAGAATTAGAATGTTTAGAAACTATTGGTTTTGTGATCGGCTGGGGACTTGGATTGGGGGTAGAGATTTTATCTGAAGTGGCTGAATATTTTCCTTCTTTTTTCTCTTTTTTTCCTACTTTCTTATCTAATTTAGATTTAAGTTCTTTTGCCTTAATGTAACTATCTTTTCCCGGGTCGTTTTTAAGCATTTCTTTTTCTCTCATTTCTTCGAGAGATACACGACCCGGGTTTTTTTTCCAGGAACAATAATCCATCCCTCGTCTTTTTCTGCAGAAGGTAGAGCAGGGAATTCGTCTTCGGAGTCATCAGATGTAGATGTAATAGGTAAACCAATTGTAGCTGGAGGATCGAGGTGGGTGCCAGCCTTGGATGGTCTGTTAATCGGGGGCGTCGTTTTCTGAGTGGATTTTTTCTGTGGACAATCAAAAGTTAAATGACCTAGTAGCTCACAAAACCAACAAACAGGTCTTCGTCCGGCCAATATAATAGGTAGTTTTTCCTCCCCGACTTGTAAATAGTAGGGGATGCTGTCATAAGCTTTCTTGTCGATAAGTATTTCGAAGTTCCATGTACCTGGAAATTCGTCAAAATTGACGTCCGTGATTTCGCCAAATCTTAGAAAAAAGGCACCAATTTGCTCGCCTTTTACATAAAAAGGCACATTGAAGATAGAAATTGAAGAACGTCTTCTACCCATGTACTCGGTTCGTAAAACAGTCCTGCGTGATAATTTGATTGAGTGAGAGATTAGCACAAATTTCTCGTTAGGAAACAAAGCATTCCAAGTGTTAAATCCCTTACACTTTATTAACCTTTGCGGTTTGAATCCTGCAGTTGCCAATAACTTGCATATTAATTCAGGAGAGGCCCTGATGGACTTTTTAATTTTTTTTCGACAACAAACATGGTTACTGTTCTTTTTTTAATTTCTGCCAACATTGGTAAATCCACGGCAATTCCTTGTTCAGTAACGATGTGTTCGTATTTTTTTGCTTCTTCCACGAAATCATTGACATTTATAGACATTTTTGGAGGTTTGCACTATTCCGAATTTTCAGTCGTTTTGGACGCCATCTAGTTAATAACTAGAGACACCAAACAAAACAAAAAAAAGTTGAAAAAAAAAAAAAACGTGGCAAAAAAAAAACGTCGTAAAAGGGAAAACAGTTAAATAATAACAGTCAACGTGAAAACAATAAAAACGATATAACAATAATCACAACAGACGGCAAAACAGATTTAAGAAAAATACTAATTTGACGCAATAAACTCACTCAACACGTAGAGCCTAAATGTGCCTCCGAGACGTTTACTCTTCGCTCACTCCCACATATGACTGCCTGTGTTATATACGTACTTTCGTATATAGTCAATACCTGATTATTTCCCTTTATGTTAGATTCGCACTTATGCAAATCATGACCTTTACAACAGAAAACAAATTATTTGGGAATTCATTGTGAAGCATATAAATTTAACGTAAAACGAATACCCACTTCCATGATGCGAGGTGGTAATGATTTATATCTACCGCCAACTTTTTCAGTCTGAAGTAATCGCAAACACTAGTAGTATTTTATTACCATTTTTCGCATCATTTGCTTATAACAAAAAGAAGAAAAATGAGATGCTTACAGCACCTGGTATTCCCAAGTGGTAACCCCTCTCAGTACTGACCAGGCTCTACGTTGCTTAACTTCGGTGATCGGACGAGAACCGGTGTTTTCAGCGTGATATGGCCGTAAGCGGATATCTTACAACATGTTTACCATTAAACCATTAGTTTGCTTCCCTTATTCTATTTACTTTTCATCATTCATTCAAACCTGCTTTTTAATCACACTGTTTTTACACTTTTTATTACATTTACCCTTTGAAAACACATGTTTGAATTGCGTGAGAATTAAAACACACACACGCAAAAATAAAAGTAAATTCTACTATCTTAGGCGATTAAATAATGAACAGACTGAAAAACAAAAAGAGAAAATAATTTATTTGGAATTTCATGTGAAGCATATAAATTTAACGTAAAACGAATACCCACTTCCAGGACGCGAGGTTATAATGATTTATATCTACCGCCACTATTTTCAGTCTTAAGTAATTGCAAACACTAGTAGTATTTTATTACTATTTTTCGCATCATTTGCTAAAAAAAAAAAAAAAAAAAGAAGTAGAAAAATGAGATAATTACAGCACCTGGTATTCCCAAGTGCTACCCCATCAAAGTACTGACTAGGCTCTACGTTGTTTTACGTCGGTGATCTAACGAGAACCGGTGTTTTCAGCGTGATATGACGGTAAGCGGATATCTAACAACATTTTTACCATTAAACCATTAGTTTGCTTCCCTTATTCTATTTACATTTCATCATTCATTCCAACTTGCTTTTTAATAACACTGTTTTTACACTTTTTATTAAATTTACCCTTTGAAAACACATGTTTATATTGCCTGAGAATTAAAACACACACACACACAAAAATAAAAATAAATTCTACTATCTAAGGCGATTAAATAATGAACAGACTGAAAAACAAAAAGAGAAAATAATTTATTCGGGAATTTTATGTGAAGCATATAAATTTAACGTAAAACGAATACCCACTTCCAGGACGCGAGGTGGTAATGATTTATATCTACCGGCACTGTTTTCAATCTTAAGTAATCGCAAACACTAGTAGTATTTGATTACTATTTTTCGCATCATTTGCTAAAAAAAAAAAAAAGAAAAAAAATGAGATGCTTACAGCACCTGGTATTCCCAAGTGGTCACCCATCTAAGTACTGACCAGGCTCTACGTTGCTTGACTTCGGTGATCGGACGAGAACCGGTGTTTTCAGCGTGATATGGCCGTAAGCGGACAACTAACAACATTTTTACCATTAAACCATTAGTTTGCTTCCCTTATTTTATTTACATTTCATCATTCATGCCAACTTGCTTTTTAATAACACTGTTTTAAAACTTTTTATCAAATTTACTCTTTGAAAACACATGTTTAAATTGCCTGACAATTAAAACACACACACACAAAAATAAAAATAAATTCTACTTTCTTAGGCGATTAAATAATGAACAGACTGAAAAACAAAAAGAGAAAATAATTTGCTAAATCAAAAAAAAAAAGAAAAAAGAAAAAAAATGAGATGCTTACAGCACTTGGTATTCTCAAGCGGTCACCCATCTAAGTACTGACCAGGCTCTACGTTGCTTAACTTCGGTGATCGGACGAGAACCGGTGGTTTCAGCATGATATGGCCGTAAGCGGATAACTAACAACATTTTTACCATTAAACCATTAGTTTGCTTCCCTTATTCTATTTACTTTTCATCATTCATTCAAACCTGCTTTTTAATCACACTGTTTTTACACTTTTTATTAAATTTACCCTTTCAAAACACATATTTTCATTTCCTGAGAATTAAAACACACACACACAAAAATAAAAATAAATTCTACTATCTTAGGCTGTTAAAAAATGAACAGACTTAAGAACAAAAAGAGAAAATAATTTATTTGGGAATTTAATGTGAAGCATATAAATTTAACGTAAAACGAATACCCACTTCCAGGACGCGAGGTGGTAATGATTTATATCTACCGCCACTTTTTCCAGTCTTAAGTAATTGCAAACACTAGTAGTATTTTATTACTATTTTTCGAATCATTTGCTAAAAAAAAAAAAAAAAAAGAAGACGAAAAATGAGATGCTTACAGCACCTGGTATTCCCAAGTGCTACCCCATCAAAGTACTGACTAGGCTCTACGTTGTTTTACGTCGGTGATCTAACGAGAACCGGTGTTTTCAGCGTGATATGACGGTAAGCGGATATCTAACAACATTTTTACCATTAAACCATTAGTTTGCTTCCCTTATTCTATTTACATTTCATCATTCATTCCAACTTGCTTTTTAATAACACTGTTTTTACACTTTTTATTAAATTTACCCTTTGAAAACACATGTTTATATTGCCTGAGAATTAAAACACAGACACACACAAAAATAAAAATAAATTCTACTATCTAAGGCGATTAAATAATGAACAGACTGAAAAACAAAAAGAGAAAATAATTTATTCGGGAATTTTATGTGAAGCATATAAATTTAACGTAAAACGAATACCCACTTCCAGGACGCGAGGTGGTAATGATTTATATCTACCGACACTGTTTTCAGTCTTAAGTAATCGCAAACACTAGTAGTATTTGATTACTATTTTTCGCATCATTTGCTAAAAAAAAAAAAAAGAAAAAAAATGAGATGCTTACAGCACCTGGTATTCCCAAGTGGTCACCCATCTAAGTACTGACCAGGCTCTACGTTGCTTGACTTCGGTGATCGGACGAGAACCGGTGTTTTCAGCGTGATATGGCCGTAAGCGGACAACTAACAACATTTTTACCATTAAACCATTAGTTTGCTTCCCTTATTCTATTTACTTTTCATCATTCATTCAAACCTGCTTTTTAATCACACTGTTTTTACACTTTTTATTAAATTTACCCTTTCAAAACACATATTAAAACTGCATGAGAATAAAAACCCACACACATCTAAATAAATATAAATTCTACTATCTTAGGCGATTAAATAATAAACAGACTGAAAAACAAAAAGAGAACATAATTTATTTGGGAATTTAATGTGCCGCATAAAAATTTAACGTAAAGCGAATACCCACTCCACGGACGCGAGGTTGTAATGATTTATATCTACCGCCAACAATTTCAGCCTTGAGTAATCGCAAACACTAGTAGTACCCTATTACTGTTTGTCGCATCATTTGCTAAAAATAAAAACAAAACAAAAAAAACAAAAAAAACAAAAAAAAGAAAAAAAAGAAGAAAAATTAGATGCTTACAGCACCTGGTATTCCCAAGTGGTCACCCATCTAAGTACTGACCAGGCTCTACGAAGCTTAACTTCGGTGATCGGACGAGAACCGGTGTTTTCAGCGTGATATGGCCGTAAGCGGATATCTTACAACATTTTTACCATTAAACCATTATTCTATTTACATTTCATCATTCATGCCAACTTGCTATTTAATAACACTGTTTTTACACTTTTTATCAAATTTACTCTTTGAAAACACATGTTTAAATTGCCTGAGAATTTAAACACACACACACAAAAATAAAAATAAATTCTACTGTCTTAGGCGATTAAATAATGAACAGACTAAAAAACAAAAAGAGAAAATAATTTATTTAGGAATTTAATGTGAAGCATAAAAATTTAACGTAAAGCGAATACCTACTTCCAGGACGCGAGGTTGTAATGATTTATGTCTACCGCCAACTATTTAAGCCTTGAGTAATCGCAAACACTAGTAGTACCCTATTACTGTTTGTCGCATCATTTGCTAAGAAAAAAAGAAAAATAAGATGCTTACAGCACCTGGTATTCCCAAGTGGTAACCCATGTAAGTACTGACTAGGCTCTACGTTGCTTAACTTCGGTGATCGGACGAGAACCGGTGTTTTCAGCGTGATATGGCCGTAAGCGGATATCTTACAACATTTTTACCATTAAACCATTAGTTTGCTTCCCTTATTCTATTTACTTTTCATCATTCATTCAAACCTGCTTTTTAATCACACTGTTTGTACACTTTTTATTAAATTTACCCTTTCAAAACACATATTAAAACTGCATGAGAATTAAAACACACACATCCAACTTAATATAAATACTACTGTCTTAGGCGATTAAATAATAAACAGACTGAAAAACAAAAAGAGAACATAATTTATTTGGGAATTTAATGTGCCGCATAAAAATTTAACGTAAAGCGAATACCCACTCCCAGGACGCGAGGTTGTAATGATTTATATCTACCGCCAACTATTTCAGCCTTGAGTAATCGCAAACACTAGTAGTACCCTATTACTGTTTGTCGCATCATTTGCTAAAAAAAAAAAAAAGAAGAAAAATTAGATGCTTTCAGTTCCTGGTATTCCCAAGTGGTCACCCATCAAAGTACTGACCAGGCTCTACGTTGCTTAACTTCGGTGATCGGACGAGAACCGGTGTTTTCAGCGTGATATGGCCGTAAGCGGGTATCTTACAACATTTTTACCATTAAACCATCTGTTTGCTTCCCTTATTCTATTTACTTTTCATCATTCATTCAAACCTGCTTTTTAATCACACTGTTTTTACACTTTTTATTAAATTTACCCTTTCAAAACACATATTAAAACTGCATGAGAATAAAAACCCACACACATCTAAATAAATATAAATTCTACTATCTTAGGCGATTAAATAATAAACAGACTGAAAAACAAAAAGAGAACATAATTTATTTGGGAATTTAATGTGCCGCATAAAAATTTAAAGTAAAGCGAATACCCACTCCCAGGACGCGAGGTTGTAATGATTTATATCTACCGCCAACAATTTCAGCCTTGAGTAATCGCAAACACTAGTAGTACCCTATTACTGTTTGTCGCATCATTTGCTAAAAATAAAAACAAAACAAAAAAAAAAAAAAAAAAAAAAGAAAAAAAAGAAGAAAAATTAGATGCTTACAGCACCTTGTATTCCCAAGTGGTCACCCATCTAAGTACTGACCAGGCTCAACGTTGCTTAACTTCGGTGATCGGACGAGAACCGGTGTTTTCAGCGTGATATGGCCGTAAGCGGATATCTTACAACATTTTTACCATTAAACCATTAGTTTGCTTCCCTTATTCTAATTACTTTTCATCATTCATTTAAACCTGCTTTTTAATCACACTGTTTTTACACTTTTTATTAAATTTACCCTTTCAAAACACATATTCAACCTGCATGAGAATAAAAAACCACACACAGGTAAATAAATATAAATTCTACTATCTTAGGCGATTAAATAATAAACAGACTGAAAAACAAAAAGAGAACATAATTTATTTGGGAATTTAATGTGCCGCATAAAAATTTAACGTAAAGCGAATACCCACTCCCAGGACGCGAGGTTGTAATGATTTATATCTACCGCCAACAATTTCAGCCTTGAGTAATCGCAAACACTAGTAGTACCCTATTACTGTTTGTCGCATCATTTGCTAAAAATGAAAACAAAACAAAAAAAACAAAAAAAAGAAAAAAAAGAAAAAAAAGAAGAAAAATTAGATGCTTACAGCACCTGGTATTCCCAAGTGGTCACCCATCTAAGTACTGACCAGGCTCTACGAAGCTTAACTTCGGTGATCGGACGAGAACCGGTGTTTTCAGCGTGATATGGCCGTAAGCGGATATCTTACAACATTTTTACCATTAAACCATTAGTTTGCTTCCCTTATTCTATTTACTTTTCATCATTCATTCAAACCTGCTTTTTAATCACACTGTTTTTACACTTTTTATTAAATTTACCCTTTCAAAACACATATTAAAACTGCATGAGAATAAAAAACCACACACAGGTAAATAAATATAAATTCTACTATCTTAGGCGATTAAATAATAAACAGACTGAAAAACAAAAAGAGAACATAATTTATTTGGGAATTTAATGTGCCGCATAAAAATTTAACGTAAAGCGAATACCCACTCCCAGGACGCGAGGTTGTAATGATTTATATCTACCGCCAACTATTTCAGTTTTGAGTAATCGCAAACACTAGTAGTACCCTATTACTGTTTGTCGCATCATTTGCTAAAAAAAAAAAAAAAAAAAAAGGAAAAAAAAAAGAAAAATTAGATGCTTACAGCACCTGGTATTCCCAAGTGGTCACACATCTAAGTACTGACCAGGCTCTACGAAGCTTAACTTCGGTGATCGGACGAGAACCGGTGTTTTCAGCGTGATATGGCCGTAAGCGGATATCTTACAACATTTTTACCATTAAACCATTAGTTTGCTTCCCTTATTCTATTTACTTTTCATCATTCATTCAAACCTGCTTTTTAATCACACTGTTTTTACACTTTTTATTAAATTTACCCTTTCAAAACACATATTAAAACTGCATGAGAATAAAAACCCACACACATCTAAATAAATATAAATTCTACTATCTTAGGCGATTAAATAATAAACAGACTGAAAAACAAAAAGAGAACATAATTTATTTGGGAATTTAATGTGCCGCATAAAAATTTAACGTAAAGCGAATACCCACTCCACGGACGCGAGGTTGTAATGATTTATATCTACCGCCAACAATTTCAGCCTTGAGTAATCGCAAACACTAGTAGTACCCTATTACTGTTTGTCGCATCATTTGCTAAAAATAAAAACAAAACAAAAAAAACAAAAAAAAGAAAAAAAAGAAGAAAAATTAGATGCTTACAGCACCTGGTATTCCCAAGTGGTCACACATCTAAGTACTGACCAGGCTCTACGAAGCTTAACTTCGGTGATCGGACGAGAACCGGTGTTTTCAGCGTGATATGGCCGTAAGCGGATATCTTACAACATTTTTACCATTAAACCATTAGTTTGCTTCCCTTATTCTATTTACTTTTCATCATTCATTCAAACCTGCTTTTTAATCACACTGTTTTTACACTTTTTATTAAATTTACCCTTTCAAAACACATATTAAAACTGCATGAGAATAAAAACCCACACACATCTAAATAAATATAAATTCTACTATCTTAGGCGATTAAATAATAAACAGACTGAAAAACAAAAAGAGAACATAATTTATTTGGGAATTTAATGTGCCGCATAAA
This sequence comes from Sepiola atlantica, assembly GCA_963556195.1. NCBI lineage: Eukaryota > Metazoa > Mollusca > Cephalopoda > Sepiida > Sepiolidae > Sepiola > Sepiola atlantica. Next base: position 763,346 of record CAUVYP010001238.1, read on the forward strand.
AATTTAACGTAAAGCGAATACCCACTCCACGGACGCGAGGTTGTAATGATTTATATCTACCGCCAACAATTTCAGCCTTGAGTAATCGCAAACACTAGTAGTACCCTATTACTGTTTGTCGCATCATTTGCTAAAAATAAAAACAAAACAAAAAAAACAAAAAAAAGAAAAAAAAGAAAAAAAAGAAGAAAAATTAGATGCTTACAGCACCTGGTATTCCCAAGTGGTCACCCATCTAAGTACTGACCAGGCTCTACGAAGCTTAACTTCGGTGATCGGACGAGAACCGGTGTTTTCAGCGTGATATGGCCGTAAGCGGATATCTTACAACATTTTTACCATTAAACCATTAGTTTGCTTCCCTTATTCTATTTACTTTTCATCATTCATTCAAACCTGCTTTTTAATCACACTGTTTTTACACTTTTTATTAAATTTACCCTTTCAAAACACATATTAAAACTGCATGAGAATAAAAAACCACACACAGGTAAATAAATATAAATTCTACTATCTTAGGCGATTAAATAATAAACAGACTGAAAAACAAAAAGAGAACATAATTTATTTGGGAATTTAATGTGCCGCATAAGAATTTAACGTAAAGCGAATACCCACTCCCAGGACGCGAGGTTGTAATGATTTATATCTACCGCCAACTATTTCAGTTTTGAGTAATCGCAAACACTAGTAGTACCCTATTACTGTTTGTCGCATCATTTGCTAAAAAAAAAAAAAAAAAAAAAAGGAAAAAAAAAAGAAAAATTAGATGCTTACAGCACCTGGTATTGCCAAGTGGTCACACATCTAAGTACTGACCAGGCTCTACGAAGCTTGACTTCGGTGATCGGACGAGAACCGGTGTTGTCAGCGTGATATGGCCGTAAGCGGATATCTTACAACATTTTTACCATTAAACCATTAGTTTGCTTCCCTTATTCTATTTACTTTTCATCATTCATTCAAACCTGCTTTTTAATCACACTGTTTTTACACTTTTTATTAAATTTACCCTTTCAAAACACATATTAAAACTGCATGAGAATAAAAACCCACACACATCTAAATAAATATAAATTCTACTATCTTAGGCGATTAAATAATAAACAGACTGAAAAACAAAAAGAGAACATAATTTATTTGGGAATTTAATGTGCCGCATAAAAATTTAAAGTAAAGCGAATACCCACTCCCAGGACGCGAGGTTGTAATGATTTATATCTACCGCCAACAATTTCAGCCTTGAGTAATCGCAAACACTAGTAGTACCCTATTACTGTTTGTCGCATCATTTGCTAAAAATAAAAACAAAACAAAAAAAACAAAAAAAAGAAGAAAAATTAGATGCTTACAGCACCTGGTATTCCCAAGTGGTCACCCATCTAAGTACTGACCAGGCTCTACGAAGCTTAACTTCGGTGATCGGACGAGAACCGGTGTTTTCAGCGTGATATGGCCGTAAGCGGATATCTTACAACATTTTTACCATTAAACCATTAGTTTGCTTCCCTTATTCTATTTACTTTTCATCATTCATTCAAACCTGCTTTTTAATCACACTGTTTTTACACTTTTTATTAAATTTACCCTTTCAAAACACATATTAAAACTGCATGAGAATAAAAACCCACACACATCTAAATAAATATAAATTCTACTATCTTAGGCGATTAAATAATAAACAGACTGAAAAACAAAAAGAGAACATAATTTATTTGGGAATTTAATGTGCCGCATAAAAATTTAACGTAAAGCGAATACCCACTCCACGGACGCGAGGTTGTAATGATTTATATCTACCGCCAACAATTTCAGCCTTGAGTAATCGCAAACACTAGTAGTACCCTATTACTGTTTGTCGCATCATTTGCTAAAAATAAAAACAAAACAAAAAAAACAAAAAAAACAAAAAAAAGAAAAAAAAGAAGAAAAATTAGATGCTTACAGCACCTGGTATTCCCAAGTGGTCACCCATCTAAGTACTGACCAGGCTCTACGAAGCTTAACTTCGGTGATCGGACGAGAACCGGTGTTTTCAGCGTGATATGGCCGTAAGCGGATATCTTACAACATTTTTACCATTAAACCATTAGTTTGCTTCCCTTATTCTATTTACTTTTCATCATTCATTCAAACCTGCTTTTTAATCACACTGTTTTTACACTTTTTATTAAATTTACCCTTTCAAAACACATATTAAAACTGCATGAGAATAAAAAACCACACACAGGTAAATAAATATAAATTCTACTATCTTAGGCGATTAAATAATAAACAGACTGAAAAACAAAAAGAGAACATAATTTATTTGGGAATTTAATGTGCCGCATAAAAATTTAACGTAAAGCGAATACCCACTCCCAGGACGCGAGGTTGTAATGATTTATATCTACCGCCAACTATTTCAGTTTTGAGTAATCGCAAACACTAGTAGTACCCTATTACTGTTTGTCGCATCATTTGCTAAAAAAAAAAAAAAAAAAAAAGGAAAAAAAAAAGAAAAATTAGATGCTTACAGCACCTGGTATTCCCAAGTGGTCACACATCTAAGTACTGACCAGGCTCTACGAAGCTTAACTTCGGTGATCGGACGAGAACCGGTGTTTTCAGCGTGATATGGCCGTAAGCGGATATCTTACAACATTTTTACCATTAAACCATTAGTTTGCTTCCCTTATTCTATTTACTTTTCATCATTCATTCAAACCTGCTTTTTAATCACACTGTTTTTACACTTTTTATTAAATTTACCCTTTCAAAACACATATTAAAACTGCATGAGAATAAAAACCCACACACATCTAAATAAATATAAATTCTACTATCTTAGGCGATTAAATAATAAACAGACTGAAAAACAAAAAGAGAACATAATTTATTTGGGAATTTAATGTGCCGCATAAAAATTTAACGTAAAGCGAATACCCACTCCACGGACGCGAGGTTGTAATGATTTATATCTACCGCCAACAATTTCAGCCTTGAGTAATCGCAAACACTAGTAGTACCCTATTACTGTTTGTCGCATCATTTGCTAAAAATAAAAACAAAACAAAAAAAACAAAAAAAAGAAAAAAAAGAAAAAAAAGAAGAAAAATTAGATGCTTACAGCACCTGGTATTCCCAAGTGGTCACCCATCTAAGTACTGACCAGGCTCTACGAAGCTTAACTTCGGTGATCGGACGAGAACCGGTGTTTTCAGCGTGATATGGCCGTAAGCGGATATCTTACAACATTTTTACCATTAAACCCTTAGTTTGCTTCCCTTATTCTATTTACTTTTCATCATTCATTCAAACCTGCTTTTTAATCACACTGTTTTTACACTTTTTATTAAATTTACCCTTTCAAAACACATATTAAAACTGCATGAGAATAAAAAACCACACACAGGTAAATAAATATAAATTCTACTATCTTAGGCGATTAAATAATAAACAGACTGAAAAACAAAAAGAGAACATAATTTATTTGGGAATTTAATGTGCCGCATAAGAATTTAACGTAAAGCGAATACCCACTCCCAGGACGCGAGGTTGTAATGATTTATATCTACCGCCAACTATTTCAGTTTTGAGTAATCGCAAACACTAGTAGTACCCTATTACTGTTTGTCGCATCATTTGCTAAAAAAAAAAAAAAAAAAAAAAGGAAAAAAAAAAGAAAAATTAGATGCTTACAGCACCTGGTATTGCCAAGTGGTCACACATCTAAGTACTGACCAGGCTCTACGAAGCTTGACTTCGGTGATCGGACGAGAACCGGTGTTGTCAGCGTGATATGGCCGTAAGCGGATATCTTACAACATTTTTACCATTAAACCATTAGTTTGCTTCCCTTATTCTATTTACTTTTCATCATTCATTCAAACCTGCTTTTTAATCACACTGTTTTTACACTTTTTATTAAATTTACCCTTTCAAAACACATATTAAAACTGCATGAGAATAAAAACCCACACACATCTAAATAAATATAAATTCTACTATCTTAGGCGATTAAATAATAAACAGACTGAAAAACAAAAAGAGAACATAATTTATTTGGGAATTTAATGTGCCGCATAAAAATTTAAAGTAAAGCGAATACCCACTCCCAGGACGCGAGGTTGTAATGATTTATATCTACCGCCAACAATTTCAGCCTTGAGTAATCGCAAACACTAGTAGTACCCTATTACTGTTTGTCGCATCATTTGCTAAAAATAAAAACAAAACAAAAAAAACAAAAAAAAGAAAAAAAAGAAAAAAAAGAAGAAAAATTAGATGCTTACAGCACCTGGTATTCCCAAGTGGTCACACATCTAAGTACTGACCAGGCTCTACGAAGCTTAACTTCGGTGATCGGACGAGAACCGGTGTTTTCAGCGTGATATGGCCGTAAGCGGATATCTTACAACATTTTTACCATTAAACCATTAGTTTGCTTCCCTTATTCTATTTACTTTTCATCATTCATTCAAACCTGCTTTTTAATCACACTGTTTTTACACTTTTTATTAAATTTACCCTTTCAAAACACATATTAAAACTGCATGAGAATAAAAACCCACACACATCTAAATAAATATAAATTCTACTATCTTAGGCGATTAAATAATAAACAGACTGAAAAACAAAAAGAGAACATAATTTATTTGGGAATTTAATGTGCCGCATAAAAATTTAACGTAAAGCGAATACCCACTCCACGGACGCGAGGTTGTAATGATTTATATCTACCGCCAACAATTTCAGCCTTGAGTAATCGCAAACACTAGTAGTACCCTATTACTGTTTGTCGCATCATTTGCTAAAAATAAAAACAAAACAAAAAAAACAAAAAAAACAAAAAAAAGAAAAAAAAGAAGAAAAATTAGATGCTTACAGCACCTGGTATTCCCAAGTGGTCACCCATCTAAGTACTGACCAGGCTCTACGAAGCTTAACTTCGGTGATCGGACGAGAACCGGTGTTTTCAGCGTGATATGGCCGTAAGCGGATATCTTACAACATTTTTACCATTAAACCATTAGTTTGCTTCCCTTATTCTATTTACTTTTCATCATTCATTCAAACCTGCTTTTTAATCACACTGTTTTTACACTTTTTATTAAATTTACCCTTTCAAAACACATATTAAAACTGCATGAGAATAAAAACCCACACACATCTAAATAAATATAAATTCTACTATCTTAGGCGATTAAATAATAAACAGACTGAAAAACAAAAAGAGAACATAATTTATTTGGGAATTTAATGTGCCGCATAAAAATTTAAAGTAAAGCGAATACCCACTCCCAGGACGCGAGGTTGTAATGATTTATATCTACCGCCAACAATTTCAGCCTTGAGTAATCGCAAACACTAGTAGTACCCTATTACTGTTTGTCGCATCATTTGCTAAAAAAAAAATTTTTTAAAAAAAAAAAAAGAAAAAAAAGTAGAAAAATTAGATGCTTACAGCACCTGGTATTCCCAAGTGGTCACCCATCTAAGTACTGACCAGGCTCTACGTTGCTTAACTTCGGTGATCGGACGATAACCGGTGTTTTTAGCGTGATATGGCCGTAAGCGGATATCTTACAGCATTTTTACCATTAAACCATTAGTTTGCTTCCCTTATTCTATTTACTTTTCATCATTCATTCAAACCTGCTTTTTAATCACACTGTTTTTACACTTTTTATTAAATTTACCCTTTCAAAACACATATTAAAACTGCATGAGAATAAAAACCCACACACATCTAAATAAATATAAATTCTACTATCTTAGGCGATTAAATAATAAACAGACTGAAAAACAAAAAGGGAACATAATTTATTTGGGAATTTTATGTGCCGCATAAAAATTTAACGTAAAGCGAATACTTACTCCCAGGACGCGAGGTTGTAATGATTTATATCTACCGCCAACAATTGTCAGCCTTGGGTAATCGCAAACACTAGTAGTACCCTATTACTGTTTGTCGCATCATTTGCTAAAATCTAAAAAAAAAAAAAAAAAAAAAAAAAAGAATAAAATATTAGATGCTTACAGCACCTGGTATTCCCAAGTGGTCACCCATCTAAGTATTGACCAGGCTCTACGTTGCTTAACTTCGGTGATCGGACGATAACCAGTGTTTTCAGCGTGATATGGCCGTAAGCGGATATCTTATAATATTTTTACCATTAAACCATTAGTTTGCTTCCCTTATTCTATTAACTTTTCATCATTCATTTCAAACCTGCTTTTTAATCACACTGTTTTTACACTTTGAAAATGCCTATCCACGACTGTCTGCAAAGTTTCGTATTCAGTTTGTATCGACATATCTCCGGCAGTACAAGAGCTGAACTTCTGAAACTTGGTACTTCAGTAGAAAATGCCTATCCGCGACGGTCTGCAAAGTTTCGTGGCACAATTCAAATTAATATGGAAGTTATAAACAAATACGACATCAACTTTAAAACGCGCTAAATTGTGTTGATGTTTTGCGTATTCAGTTTGTATCGACATATCTCTGGGAGTACAAGAGCTGCACTTCTGAAACTTGGTACTTCAATAGTGAATGCCGATCCGCGACTGTCTGCAAAGTGTCGTTGACCACTTTGAAAAAATGTGGAAGTTATAAACAAAAGCGATATCAACTTTAAAACGGACTGAATTTTGTTGATGTTTTGCGTATTCAGTTTGTATCGACATATCTCTTATAGTACAAGAGCTGAACTTCTGAAACTTGGTACGTCAGTAGAAAGTTTTTCCTTGCGACTGTCTCCAAAGTCCCGCTGCACAATTCGAATAAATGCGGAAGTTATAAACAAAAGCGATATCTACTTTAAATCGCACTAAATTGTGTTGATGTTTTGCATATTCAGTTTGTATCGACATATCCCCGGCAGTACAAGAGCTGAACTTCTGAAACTGGGTACTTCAGTAGAAAATGCCTATCCGCGACTGTCTGCAAAGTTTCGTGGCACAATTCGAATTAATGTAAATGTTATGAACAAAAGCATTATCAACTTTAAAACGCGCTAAATTTTGTTGATGTTTTGCGTATTCAGTTTGTATCGATATATCTCCGGCAGTACAAAAGCTGCACTTCTGAAACTTGGTAGTTCAGTAGCAAATCTGTCTCCGCGACAGTCTGCAAAGTATCGTTGCACAATTCGAATAAATGTGGAAGTTATAAACAAAAGCGATATCAACTTCAAAACGCGCTAAATTGTGTTGATGTTTTGCGTATTCAGTTTGTATCGACCTAACTCCGGGGGTACAAGAGCTGCACTTCGTAAACTTGGTACTTCAGTAGAAAAGGCCTATCTGCGACTGTCTGCCAGATTTCGTGGCATATACGAATAAATGTGGAAGTTAGAAACAAAAGCGATATCAACTTTAAAACGCGCTAAATTTTGTTGATGTTTTTCGTATTTAGTTTGTATCGACATATCTCCGGCAGTACAAGAGCTGCACTTCTGAAACTTGGTACCTCAGTAGGGAATCTGTCTCCGTTACTGTCTGCAAAGTCTCGTTGCACAATTCGAATAAATGTGGAAGTTATAAACAAAAGCGATATCCACTTTAAAACGCGCTAAATTTTGATGATGTTTTGCGTATTCAGTTTGTATCGACATATCTCCGGCACTACAATAGCTGGACTTCTGAAACTTGGTACTTCAGTAGTGAATGCCTATCCGCGACTGTCTGCAAAGTTTCGTGGCACAATTCGAATTAATGTGAAAGTTATAAACAAAAGCGATATCAACTTTAAAACGCGCTAAATTGTGTTGATGTTTTGCGTATTCAGTTTGTATCGACATATCTCTGGGAGTACAAGAGCTGCACTTCTGAAACTTGGTACTTCAGTGGGAAATCTGTCTCCACGACAGTCTGCAAAGTATCGTTGCACAATTCGAATAAATGTGGAAGTTATAAACAAATGCGATATCAACTTTAAAACGCGCTAAATTGTGTTGATGTTTTGCGTATTCAGTTTGTATCGACCTAACTCCGGGGGTACAAGAGCTGCACTTCTGAAACTTGGTACTTCAGTAGAAAATGTGTCTCCGCGACTGTCTGCAAAGTATCGTTGCACAATTCGAATAAATGTGGAAGTTATAAACAAAAGCGATATCAACTTTAAAACGCGCTAAATTGTGTTGATGTTTTGCGTATTCAGTTTGTATCGACATATCTCCGGCAGTACAAGAGCTGCACTTCTGAAACTTCGTAGTTCAGTAGAACATGCCGATCTGCGACTGTCTGCCAGATTTCGTGGCACAATTCGAATAAATGTGGAAGTTATAAACAAAAACGACATCAACTTTAAAACGCGCTAAATTTTGTTGATGTTTTTCGTATTCAGTTTGTATCGACATATCTCCGGCAGTACAAGAGCTGCACTTCTGAAACTTAGTAGTTCAGTGGAAAGGCCCTATCCGCGACTGTCTGCAAGATTTCGTTGCACAATTCGAATTAATGTTTAAGTTATAAACAAAAGCGATATCAACTTTAAAACGCGCTAAATGTTGTTGATGTTTTGTGTATTCAGTTTGTATCGACATATCTCGAGCACTACAAGAGCTGCAGTTCTGAAACTTGGTACTTCAGTAGCAAATGCCTATCCGCGACTGTGTGCAAAGTTTCGTGCACAATTCGAATAAATGTGGAAGTTATAAACAAAAGCGATATCAACTTTAAAACGCACTAAATTTTGATGATGTTTTGCGTATTCAGTTTTATCGACATATCTCCGGCACTACAATAGCTGGACTTCTGCAACTTAGTACTTCCGATGTACAAGCCTATCCGCGACTATCTGCAAAGTTTCGTGGCACAATTCGAATTAATGTGAAAGTCATAAACAAAAGCATTATCAACTTTAAAACGCGCTAAATTTTGTTGATGTTTTGCGTATTCAGTTTGTATCGATATATCTCCGGCAGTACAAAAGCTGCACTTCTGAAACTTGGTAGTTCAGTAGCAAATCTGTCTCCGCGACAGTCTGCAAAGTATCGTTGCACAATTCGAATAAATGTGGAAGTTATAAACAAAAGCGATATCAACTTTAAAACGCGCTAAATTGTGTTGATGTTTTGCGTATTCAGTTTGTATCGACGTCACTCCGGGGGTACAAGAGCTGCACTTCGTAAACTTGGTACTTCAGTAGAAAAGGCCTATCTGCGACTGTCTGCCAGATTTCGTGGCACAATACGAATAAATGTGGAAGTTAGAAACCAAAGCGATATCAACTTTAAAACGTGCTAAATTTTGTTGATGTTTTTCGTATTTAGTTTGTATCGACATATCTCCGGCAGTACAAGAGCTGCACTTTAGAAACTTGGTACCTCAGTAGGGAATCTGTCTCCGTTACTGTCTGCAAAGTCTCGTTGCACAATTCGAATAAATGTGGAAGTTATAAACAAAAGTGATATCAACTTTAAAACGCGCTAAATTTTGTTGATGATTTGCGTATCCAGTTTGTATCGACATATCTCCGGCAGTACAACAGCTGAACATCTGGAACTGTGTACTTCAGTAGAAAATGCTTATCCGCGACAGTCTGCAAAGTTTCGCTGCACAATTCGAATAAATGTGGAAGTTATAAACAAAAGCGATATCAACTTAAAAACGCCCTAAATTTTGATGATGTTTTGCGTATTCAGTTTGTATCGACATATCTCCGGCACTACAATAGCTGGACTTCTGAGACTTGGTACTTCAGTAGTGAAGGCCTATCCGCGACTGTCTGCAAAGTTTCGTGGCACAATTCGAATTAATGTGAAAGTTATAAACAAAAGCATTATCAAGTTTAAAACGCGCTAAATTTTGATGATGTTTTGCGTATTCAGTTTGTATCGACATATCTCCGGCACTACAATAGCTGAACTTCTGAAACTTGGTACTTCCGTGGTGAATGCCTATCCGCGACTGTCTGCAAAGTTTCGTGGCACAATTCGAATTAATGTGGAAGTTATAAACAAAAGCGACATCAACTTTAAAACGCGCTACATTTTGTTGATGTTTTTCGTATTTACTTTGTATCGACATATCTCCGGCAGTACAAGAGCTGCACTTCTGAAACTTAGTAGTTCAGTGGAAAGTCTCTATCCGCGACTGTCTGCAAGATTTCGTTGCACAATTCCAATTAATGTTGAAGTTATAAACAAAAGCGATATCAACTTTAAAACGCGCTAAATTTAGTTCATGGTTTGTGTATTCAGTTTGTATCGACATATCTCCGGCAGTACAAGAGCTGCACTTCTGAAACTTGGTACTTCAGTAGTGAATGCCTATCCGCGACGGTGTGCAAAGTTTCGTGGCACAATTCGAATTAATGTGGAAGTTAGAAACAAAAGCGATATCAACTTTAAAACGCGCTAAATTGTGTTGATGTTTTGCGTATTCAGTTTGTATGAACATATCTCTGGGAGTACAAGAGCTGCCCTTCTTAAACTTGGTACTTCAGTAGAAAATCTGTCTCCGCGACAGTCTGCAAAGTATCGTTGCACAATTCGAATAAATGTGGAAGTTATAAACAAAAGCGATATCAACTTTAAAACGCGCTTAATTGTGTTGATGTTTTGCGTATTCAGTTTGTATCGACGTAACTCCGGGGGTACAAGAGCTGCACTTCGTAAACTTGGTACTTCAGTAGAAAAGGCCTATCTGCGACTGTCTGCCAGATTTCGTGGCACAATACGAATAAATGTGGAAGTTAGAAACAAAAGCGATATCAACTTTAAAACGTGCTAAATTTTGTTGATGTTTTTCGTATTTAGTTTGTATCGACATATCTCCGGCAGTACAAGAGCTGCACTTTAGAAACTTGGTACCTCAGTAGGGAATCTGTCTCCGTTACTGTCTGCAAAGTCTCGTTGCACAATTCGAATAAATGTGGAAGTTATAAACAAAAGCGATATCAACTTTAAAACGCGCTATATTTTGTTGATGATTTGCGTATCCAGTTTGTATCGACATATCTCCGGCAGTACAACAGCTGAACATCTGAAACTGTGTACTTCAGTAGAAAATGCTTATCCGCGACTGTCTGCAAAGTTTCGCTGCACAATTCGAATAAATGTGGAAGTTATAAACAAAAGCGATATAAACTTAAAAACGCCCTAAATTTTGATGATGTTTTGCGTATTCAGTTTGTATCGACATATCTCCGGCACTACAATAGCTGGACTTCTGAGACTTGGTACTTCAGTAGAAAAGGCCTATCCGCGACTGTCTGCAAAGTTTCGTGGCACAATTCGAATTAATGTGGAAGTTATAAACAAAAGCGACATCAACTTTAAAACGCGCTACATTTTGTTGATGTTTTTCGTATTTACTTTGTATCGACATATCTCCGGCAGTACAAGAGCTGCACTTCTGAAACTTAGTAGTTCAGTGGAAAGTCTCTACCCGCGACTGTCTGCAAGATTTCGTTGCACAATTCCAATTAATGTTGAAGTTATAAACAAAAGCGATATCAACTTTAAAACGCGCTAAATTTTGTTCATGGTTTGTGTATTCAGTTTGTATCGACATATCTCCGGCAGTACAAGAGCTGCACTTCTGAAACTTGGTACTTCAGTAGGAAATGCCTATCCGCGACGGTGTGCAAAGTTTCGTAACACAATTCGAATTAATGTGGAAGTTAGAAACAAAAGCGATATCAACTTTAAAACGCGCTAAATTGTGTTGATGTTTTGCGTATTCAGTTTGTATGAACATATCTCTGGGAGTACAAGAGCTGCACTTCTGAAACTTGGTACTTCAGTAGAAAATCTGTCTCCGCGACAGTCTGCAAAGTATCGTTGCACAATTCGAATAAATGTGGAAGTTATAAACAAATGCGATATCAACTTTAAAACGCGCTAAATTGTGTTGATGTTTTGCGTATTCAGTTTGTATCGACCTAACTCCGGGGGTACAAGAGCTGCACTTCTGAAACTTGGTACTTCAGTAGAAAATGTGTCTCCGCGAATGTCTGCAAAGTATCGTTGCACAATTCGAATAAATGTGGAAGTTATAAACAAAAGCGATATCAACTTTAAAACGCGCTAAATTGTGTTGATGTTTTGCGTATTCAGTTTGTATCGACATATCTCCGGCAGTACAAGAGCTGCACTTCTGAAACTTGGTACTTCAGTAGAAAATGCCGATCTGCGACTGTCTGCCAGATTTCGTGGCACAATTAGAATAAATGTGGAAGTTATAAACAAAAGCGATATCAACTTTAAAACGCGCTAAATTGTGTTGATGTTTTGCGTATTCAGTTTGTATTGACCTAACTCCGGGGGTACAAGAGCTGCACTTCTGAAACTTGGTACCTCAGTAGGGAATCTGTCTCCGTTACTGTCTGCAAAGTCTCGTTGCACAATTCGAATAAATGTGGAAGTTATAAACAAAAGCGATATCAACTTTAAAACGCGCTTAATTTTGTTGATGTTTTGCGTATCCAGTGTGTATCGACATATCTCCGGCAGTACAACAGGTGAACTTCTGAAACTGGGTACTTCAGTAGAAAATGCCTATCTGCGACTGTCTGCAAAGTTTCGCTGCACAATTCGAATAAATGTGGAAGTTATAAACAAAAGCGATATCAACTTTAAAACGCGCGTAATTTTGTTGATGTTTTGCGTATTAAGTTTGTATCGACATATCTCCGGCAGTACAAGAGCTGCACTTCTGAGACTAAGTACTTCAGTAGTGAAGGCCTATCCGCGACTGTCTGCAAAGTTTCGTGGCACAATTCGAATTAATGTGGAAGTTAGAAACAAAAGCGACATCAACTTTAAAACGCGCTAAATTTTGTTGATGTTTTTCGTATTTACTTTTGTATCGACATATCTGCGGCAGTACAAGAGCTGCACTTCTGAAACTTAGTAGTTCACTGGAAAGTCTTTATCCGCGACTGTCTGCAGGATTTCGTTGCACAATTCGAATTAATGTTGAAGTTATAAACAAAAGCGATATCAACTTTAAAACGCGCTAAATTTTGTTGATGTTTTGTGTATTCAGTTTGTATCGACATATATCCGGCAGTACAACAGCTGCACTTCTGAGACTTGGGAACTTCAGTAGGAAATTCCTATCCGCCACTGTGTGCAACGTTTCGTGGCACAATTCGAATAAATGTGGAAGTTATAAACAAAAGCGATATCAACTTTAAAACGCACTAAGTTTTGATGTTTTTTTGCGTATTAAGTTTGTATCGACATATCTCTGGCACTACAATAGCTGGACTTCTGAAACTTGGTACTTCAGTAGTGAATGCCTATCCGCGACTGTCTGCTAAGTTTCGTGGCACAATTCGAATAAATGTGAAAGCTATAAACAAAAGAATTATCAACCTTAAAACGCGCTAAATTTTGTTGATGTTTTGCGTATTCAGTTTGTATCGACATATCTCCGGCAGTACAAAAGCTGCACTTCTGAAACTTGGTACTTCAGTAGAAAATGCCTATCCGCGACTGTCTGCCATATTTCGTGGCACAATTCGAATAAATGTGGAAGTTAGAAACAAAAGCAATATCAACTTTAAAACGCGCTAAATTTTGTTGATGTTTTGCGTATCCAGTTTGTATCGACATATCTCCGGCAGTACAACAGCTGAACATCTGAAACTGTGTACTTTAGTAGAAAATGCCTATCCGCGACTGTCTGCAAAGTTTCGCTGCACAATTCGAATAAATGTGGAAGTTATAAACAAAAGCGATATAAACTTTAAAACGCGCTAAATTTTGTTGATGTTTTGCGTATTCAGTTTGTATCGACATATCTCCGGCAGTACGAGAGCTGCACTTCTGAGACTGTGTACTTCAGTAGAAAATGCCAATCCGCGACTGTCTGCAAAGTTTCGCTGCACAATTCGAATAAATGTGGAAGTTATAAACAAAAGCGATATCAACTTTAAAACGCGCTAAATTTTGTTGATGTTTTACGTATTTTGTTTGTAAAGACATATCTCCGGCAGTACAAGAGCTGCACTTCTGAAACTTGGTACTTCAGTAGAAAATGCCTCTCCGCGACTGTCTGCAAAGTTTCGTTGCACAATTCGAATAAATGTGGAAGTTATAAACAAAAGCGATATCAACTTGAAAACGCGCAAAATTTTGTTGATGTTTTGCGTATTCAGTTTGTATCGACATATCTCTTATTGTACAAGAGCTGAACTTCTGAAACTTTGTACTTCAGTAGAAAATCTTTCCTTGCGACTGTCTGCAAAGTCCCGCTGCACAATTCGAAGAAATGCGGAAGTTATAAACAAAAGCGATATCTACTTTAAATCGCACTAAATTGTATTGATGTTTTGCGTATTCAGTTCGTATCGACATATCTCCGCGAGTACAACCGCTGCACTTCTGATAGGTGGCACTTCAGTAGAAAATGTGTCTCCGCGACTGTCTGCAAAGTTTCGCTGCACAATTCGAATAAATGTGGAAGTTATAAACAAAAGTGATATCAACTTTAAAACGCGCTAAATTTTGTTGATGTTTTGCGTATTCAGTTTGTATCGAGATATCTCCGGCAGTACAAGAGCTGCACTTCTGAGACTTGGTACTTCAGTAGAAAAGGCCTATCCGCCATTGGCTGCAACGTTTCGTGGCACAATTCGAATAAATGTGGAAGTTATAAACAAAAGCGATATCAACTTAAAAACGCGCTAAATTTTGTTGATGTTTTGCGTATTCAGTTTGTATCGACATATCTCCGGCAGTACAAGAGCTGCACTTCTGAAACTTGGTACTTCAGTAGAAAATGTGTCTCCGCGGTTGTCTGCAAAGTTTCGTTGCACAATTCGAATAAATGTGAAAGTTATAAACAAAAGCGATATCAACTTTAAAACGCGCTAAATTTTGTTGATGTTTTGCGTATTAAGTTTGTATCGACATATCTCCGGCAGTGCGAGAGCTGCACTTCTGAAACTTGGTACTTCAGTAGCAAAAGCCCATCCGCGACTGTCTGCAGAGTTTCGTTGCACAATTCGAATAAATGTGGAAGTTATAATCAAAAGCGATATTAACTTTAAAACACGCTAAATTTTGTTGATGTTTTGCGTATCTAGTTTTATCGATATATCTCTAACAGCACAAGAGCTGAACTTCTAAAACTTAGTACTACAGTAGAAAATGTGTCTCCGCGGTTGTCTGCAAAGTTTAGTTGCACAATTCGAATAAATGTGGAAGTTATAAACAAAAGCGATATCAACTTTAAAACGCGCTAAATTTTGTTGATGTGTTGCGTATTAAGTTTGTATCGACATATCTCCGGCAGTGCGAGAGCTGCACTTCTGAAACTTAGTACTTCAGTAGAAAAGCTTATCCGCGACTGTCTGCAAAGTTTCGTGGCACAATTCGAATAAATGTGGAAGTTATAAACAAAAGCGATATAAACTTTAAAATGCGCTAAATTTTGTTGATGTTTTGCGTATTCAGTTTGTATCGACATATCTCCGGCAGTACAAAGGCTGCACTTCTGAAACTTGGTACTTCAGTAGAAAAAGCCCATCCGCGACTGTCTGCAGAGTTTCGTTGCACAATTCGAATAAATGTGGAAGTTACAAACAAAAGCGATATCAACTTTAAAACGCGCTAAATTTTGTTGATGTTTTGCGTATTCAGTTTGTATCGACATATCTCCGGCAGTACAAAAGCTGCACTTCTGAACCTTGGTACTTCAGTAGAAAATGCCTATCCGCGACTGTCTGCAAAGTTTCGTTGCACAATTCGAATAAATGTGGAAGTTATAAACAAAAGCGATATCAACTTTAAACGCGCTAAATTTTGTTGATGTTTTGCGTATTCAGTTTGTATCGACATATCTCCGGCAGTACAAGAGCTGCACTTTTAAGACTTGGTGCTTCAGTAGAAAATGTGTCTCCGCGACTGTCTGCAATGTTTCGTTGCACAATTCAAATAAATGTAGAAGTGATAAACAAAAGCGATATCAACTTTAAAACGCACTAAATTTTGATGATGTTTCGCGTATTCAGTTTGTATCGACATATCTCTGGCACTACAATAGGGCGACTTCTGAAACTTGGTACTTCAGGAGTAAATGCCGATCGGCGACCGTCTGCAAAGTTTCGTGGCACTATTCGAATTATTGTGAAAGTTATAAACAAAAGCGATATCAACTTGAAAACGCGCTAAATTTTGTTGATGTTTTGCGTATTCAGTTTGTATCGACATATCTCCGGCAGTACAAAAGCTGCACTTTTGAGACTTGGTAGTTCAGTAGAAAATGCCTATCCGCGACTGTCTGCAAAGTTTCGTTGCACAATTCGAATAAATGTGGAAGTTATAAACAAAAGCGATATCAACTTTAAAACGAGCTAAATTGTGTTGATGTTTTGCGTATTCAGTTTGTATCGACATATCTCCGGCAGTACGAGAGCTGCACTTCTGAAACTGTGTACTTCAGTAGAAAATGCCAATCCGCGACTGTCTACAAAGTTTCGCTGCACAATTCGAATAAATGTGGAAGTTATAAACAAAAGCGATATCAACTTTAAAACGCGCTAAATTTTGTTGATGTTTTACGTATTTTGTTTGTAAAGACATATCTCCGGCAGTACAAGAGCTGCACTTCTGAAACTTGGTACTTCAGTAGAAAATGCCTCTCCGCGACTGTCTGCAAAGTTTCGTCGCACAATTCGAATAAATGTGGAAGTTATAAACAAAAGCGATATCAACTTGAAAACGCACTGAATTTTGTTGATGTTTTGCGTATTCAGTTTGTATCGACATATCTCTTATTGTACAAGAGCTGAACTTCTGAAACTTTGTACTTCAGTAGAAAATCTTTCCTTGCGACTGTCTGCAAAGTCCCGCTGCACAATTCGAATTAATGTGAAAGTTATAAACAAAAGCGATATCTACTTTAAATCGCACTAAATTGTATTGATGTTTTGCGTATTCAGTTCGTATCGACATATCTCCGCGAGTACAACCGCTGCACTTCTGATAGGTGGCACTTCAGTAGAAAATGTGTCTCCGCGACTGTCTGCAAAGTTTCGCTGCACAATTCGAATAAATGTGGAAGTTATAAACAAAAGTGATATCAACTTTAAAACGCGCTAAATTTTGTTGATGTTTTGCGTATTCAGTTTGTATCGAGATATCTCCGGCAGTACAAGAGCTGCACTTCTGAGACTTGGTACTTCAGTAGAAAAGGCCTATCCGCCATTGGCTGCAACGTTTCGTGGCACAATTCGAATAAATGTGGAAGTTATAAACAAAAGCGATATCAACTTAAAAACGCGCTAAATTTTGTTGATGTTTTGCGTATTCAGTTTGTATCGACATATCTCCGGGAGTACAAGAGCTGCACTTCTGAAACTTGGTACTTCAGTAGAAAATGTGTCTCCGCGGTTGTCTGCAAAGTTTCGTTGCACAATTCGAATAAATGTGAAAGTTATAAACAAAAGCGATATCAACTTTAAAACGCGCTAAATTTTGTTGATGTTTTGCGTATTAAGTTTGTATCGACATATCTCCGGCAGTGCGAGAGCTGCACTTCTGAAACTTGGTACTTCAGTAGCAAAAGCCCATCCGCGACTGTCTGCAGAGTTTCGTTGCACAATTCGAATAAATGTGGAAGTTATAATCAAAAGCGATATTAACTTTAAAACACGCTAAATTTTGTTGATGTTTTGCGTATCTAGTTTTATCGATATATCTCTAACAGCAAAAGAGCTGAACTTCTAAAACTTAGTACTACAGTAGAAAATGTGTCTCCGCGGTTGTCTGCAAAGTTTAGTTGCACAATTCGAATAAATGTAAAAGTTATAAACAAAAGCGATATCAACTTTAAAACGCGCTAAATTTTGTTGATGTGTTGCGTATTCAGTTTGTATCGACATATCTCCGGCAGTGCGAGAGCTGCACTTCTGAAACTTAGTACTTCAGTAGAAAAGCTTATCCGCGACTGTCTGCAAAGTTTCGTGGCACAATTCGAATAAATGTGCGAGTTATAAACAAAAGCGATATCAACTTTAAAACGCGCTAAATTTTGTTGATGTTTTGCGTATTCAGTTTGTATCGACATATCTCCGGCAGTGCAAGAGCTGCACTTCTGAAACTTGGTACTTCAGTAGAAAAGGCCTATCCGCGACTGTCTGCAGAGTTTCGTTGCACAATTCGAATAAATGTGGAAGTTATAATCAAAAGCGGTATCAACTTTAAAACACGCTAAATTTTGTTGATGTTTTGTGTATCTAGTTTTATCGATATATCTCCAACAGTACACAGGCTGCACTTCTGAAACTTGGTACTTCAGTAGAAAAGGCTTATCTGCGACTGTCTGCTAAGTTTCACTGCACAATTCGATAAATGTGGAAGTTATAATCAAAAGCGATATTAACTTTAAAACACGCTAAATTTTGTTGATGTTTTGCGTATCTAGTTTTATCGACATATCTCCGGCAGTGCGAGAGCTGCACTTCTGAAACTTGGTACTTCAGTAGCTAAAGCCCATCCGCGACTGTCTGCAGAGTTTCGTTGCACAATTCGAATAAATGTGGAAGTTATAATCAAAAGCGATATTAACTTTACAACACGCTAAATTTTGTTGATGTTTTGCGTATCTAGTTTTATCGATATATCTCCAACAGTACAAGAGCTGCACTTCTGAAACTTATTACTTCAGTAGAAAATGTGTCTCCGAGGTTGTCTGCAAAGTTTAGTTGCACAATTCGAATAAATGTGGAAGTTATAAACGAAAGCGATATCAACTTTAAAACGCGCTAAATTTTGTTGATGTTTTGCGTATTAAGTTTGTATCGACATATCTCCGGCAGTACAAGAGCTGCACTTCTGAAACTTGGTACTTCAGTAGAAAAGCTTATCCGCGACTGTTTGCAAAGTTTCGTTGCACAATTCGAATAAATGTGGAAGTTATAAACAAAAGCGATATAAACTTTAAAATGCGCTAAATTTTGTTGATGTTTTGCGTATTCAGTTTGTATCGACATATCTCCGGCAGTACAAAGGCTGCACTTCTGAAACTTGGTACTTCAGTAGAAAAAGCCCATCCGCGACTGTCTGCAGAGTTTCGTTGCACAATTCGAATAAATGTGGAAGTTACAAACAAAAGCGATATCAACTTTAAAACGCGCTAAATTTTGTTGATGTTTTGCGTATTAAGTTTGTATCGACATATCTCCGGCAGTACCAAAGCTGCACTTCTGAACCTTGGTACTTCAGTAGAAAAGGCCTATCCGCGACTGTCTGCAAAGTTTCGTTGCACAATTCGAATAAATGTGGAAGTTATAAACAAAAGCGATATCAACTTTAAACGCGCTAAATTTTGTTGATGTTTTTCGTATTCAGTTTGTATCGACATATCTCCGGCAGTACAATAGCTGCACTTTTAAGACTTGGTACTTCAGTAGAAAATGTGTCTCCGCGACTGTCTGCAAAGTTTCGTTGCACAATTCAAATAAATGTAGAATTGATAAACAAAAGCTATATCAACTTTAAAACGCGCTAAATTTAGTTGATGTTTTGCGTACTAAGTTTGTATCGACATATCTCCGGCAGTACAAGAGCTGCACTTCTGAGACTTGGTACTTCAGTAGAAAATGTGTCTGTCTCCGCGACTGTCTGCAAAGTTTCGTTGCACAATTCGAATAAATGTGGAAGTGATATACAAAAGCGATATCAACTTTAAAACGCGCTAAATTTTGTTGATGTTTTGCGTATTAAGTTTGTATCGACATATCTCCGGCAGTACAAGAGCTGCACGTCTGAAACTTAGTACTTCAGTAGAAAAGGCCTATCCGCAACTGTCTGCAAAGTTTCGTGGCACAATTCGAATAAATGTGGAAGTTATAAACAAAAGCGATATCAACTTTAAAACGCGCTAAATTTTGTTGATGTTTTGCGTATTCAGTTTGTATCGACATATCTCCGGCAGTGCAAGAGCTGCACTTCTGAAACTTGGTACTTCAGTAGAAAAGGCCTATCCGCGACTGTCTGCAGAGTTTCGTTGCACAATTCGAATAAATGTGGAAGTTATAATCAAAAGCGATATCAACTTTAAAACACGCGTAATCTTGTTGATGTTTTGCGTATTTAATTTGTATCGACATATCTCCGGCAGTACAACAGCTGCACTTCTGAAACTTGGTACTTCAGTAGAAAAGGCCTATCCGCGACTGTCTGCAAAGTTTCGTTGCACAATTCGAATAAATGTGGAAGTTATAATCAAAAGCGATATCAACTTTAAAGCGCACTGAATTTTGTTGATGTTTTGCGTATTCAGTTTGTATCGACATATCTCCGGCAGTACAAGAGCTGCACTTCTGAAACTTGGTACTTCAGTGGAAAATATGTCTCTGCGGTTGTCTGCAAAGTTTCGTTGCACAATTCGAATAAATGTGGAAGTTATAAACAAAAGCGATATCAACTTGGAAACGGGCCAAATTTTGTTGATGTTTTGCGTATTCAGTTTGTATCGACATATCTCCGGCAGTACAAGAGTTGCACTTCTGAGACTTGGTACTTCAGTAGAAAAGTCCTATCCGCGACTGTCTGCAAAGTTTTGTTGCACAATTCGAATAAATGTGGAAGTTATAAACAAAAGCGATATCAACTTTAAAACGCGCTAAATTTTGTTGATGTTTTGCGTATTAAGTTTGTATCGACATATCTCCGGCAGTGCGAGAGCTGCACTTCTGAAACTTGGAACTTCAGTAGAAAAAGCCCATCCGCGACTGTCTGCAGAGTTTCGTTGCACAATTCGAATAAATGTGGAAGTTATAATCAAAAGCGATATCAACTTTAAAACACGCGAAATTTTGTTGATGTTTTGCGTATCTAGTTTTATCGATATATCTCCGGCAGTACAAGAGCTGCACTTCTGAAACTTGGTACTTCAGTAGAAAAGGCCCATCCGCGACTGTCTGCAGAGTTTCGTTGCACAATTCGAATAAATGTGGAAGTTATAATCAAAAGCGATATCAACTTTAAAACACGCTAAATTTTGTTAATGTTTTGCGTATCTAGTTTTATCGATATATCTCCGGCAGTACAAGAGCTGCACTTCTGAAACTTAGTACTTCAGTGGAAAAGGCCTATCCACGACTGTCTGCAAAGTTTCGTTGCACAATTCGAATAAATGTGGAAGCTATAAACAAAAGCGATATCAACTTTAAAACGCGCTAAATTTTGTTGATGTTTTGCGTATCTAGTTTTGTCGACATATCTCCGGCAGTACAAGAGCTGCACTTCTGAGACTTGGTACTTCAGCAGAAAATGTGTCTCCGCGACTGTCTGCAAAGTTTTGTTGCACAATTCGAATAAATGTGGAAGTGATAAACAAAAGCGATATCAACTTTAAAACGCGCTAAATTTTGTTGATGTTTTGCGTATTAAGTTTGTATCGACATATCTCCGGCAGTACAAGAGCTGCACTTCTGAGACTCGGTACTTCAGTAGAACATGCCTATCCGCAACTGTCTGCAAAGTTTCGTGGCACAATTCGAATAAATGTGGAAGTTATAAACAAAAGCGATATCAACTTTAAAACGCGCTTAATTTTGTTGATGTTTTGCGTATTCAGTTTGTATCGACATATCTCCGGCAGTGCAAGAGCTGCACTTCTGAAACTTGGTACTTCAGTAGGAAATGCCTATCCGCGACTGTCTGCAGAGTTTCGTTGCACAATTCGAATAAATGTGGAAGTTATAATCAAAAGTGATATCAATTTTAAAACACGCTAAATTTTGTTGATGTTTTGCGTATTCAGTTTGTATCGACATATCTCCGGCAGTACAAGAGTTGCACTTCTGAGACTTGGTACTTCAGTAGAAAAGTCCTATCCGCGACTGTCTGCAAAGTTTCGTTGCACAATTAGAATAAATGTGGAAGTTATAAACAAAAGCGATATCAACTTTAAAACGCGCTAAATTTTGTTGATGTTTTGCGTATTCAGTTTGTATCGACATATCTCCGGCAGTGCGAGAGCTGCACTTCTGAAACTTGGAACTTCAGTAGAAAAAGCCCATCCGCGACTGTCTGCAGAGTTTCGTTGCACAATTCGAATAAATGTGGAAGTTATAATCAAAAGCGATATCAACTTTAAAACACGCGAAATTTTGTTGATGTTTTGCGTATCTAGTTTTATCGATATATCTCCAGCAGTACAAGAGCTGCACTTCTGAAACTTGGTACTTCAGTAGAAAAGGCCCATCCGCGACTGTCTGCAGAGTTTCGTTGCACAATTCGAATAAATGTGGAAGTTATAATCAAAAGCGATATCAACTTTAAAACACGCTAAATTTAGTTGATGTTTTGCGTATTCAGTTTGTATCGACATATCTCCGGCAGTACAAGAGCTGCACTTCTGAAACTTGGTACTTCAGTAGAAAATGCCTATCTGAAACTGTCTGCAAAGTTTCGTGGCACAATTCGAATAAATGTGGAAGTTATAATCAAAAGTGATATCAATTTTAAAACACTCTAAATTTTGTTGATGTTTTTCGTATTCAGTTTGTATCGACATATCTCCGGCAGTACAAGAGCTGCACTTCTGAAACTTTGTACTTCAGTAAAAAATGTGTCTCCGCGATTGTCTGCAAAGTTTCGTTGCACAATTCGAATAAATGTGGACGTTAGAAACAAAAGCGATATCAACTTTAAAACGCGTTTTGTTGATGTTTTGCGTATTAAGTTTGTATCAACATATCTCCGGCAGTACAAAAGCTGCACTTCTGAAACTTGGTACTTCAGTAGAAAAGGCCTATCCGCGACTGTCTGCAAAGTTTCGTTGCACAATTCGAATAAATGTGGAAGTTATAAACAAAAGCGATATCAACTTTAAAGCGCACTGAATTTTGTTGATGTTTTGCGTATTCAGTTTGTATCGACATATCTCCGGCAGTACAAGAGCTGCACTTCTGAAACTTGGTACTTCAGTAGAAAATGTGTCTCCGCGGTTGTCTGCAAAGTTTCGTAACACAATTCGAATAAATGTGGAAGTTATAAACCAAAGCCATATCAACTTTAAAACGCGCTAAATTTTGTTGATGTTTTGCGTATTAAGTTCGTATCGACATATCTCCGGCAGTACATGTGCTGCACTTCTGAAACTTGGTACTTCAGTAGAAAAGGCCTATCCGCGACTGTCTGCAAAGTTTCGTTGCACAATTCGAATAAATGTGGAAGTTATAAACAAAAGCGATATCAACTTTAAAACGCGCTAAATTTTGTTGATGTTTTGCGTATTAAGTTTGTATCGACATATCTCCGGCAGTACAAAAGCTGCACTTCTGAACCTTGTTACTTCAGTAGAAAAGGCCTATCCGCGACTGTCTGCAAAGTTTCGTTGCACAATTCGAATAAATGTGGAAGTTATAAACAAAAGCGATATCAACTTTAAACGCGCTAAATTTTGTTGATGTTTTGCGTATTCAGTTTGTATCGACATATCTCCGGCAGTACAATAGCTGCACTTTTAAGACTTGGTACTTCAGTAGAAAATGTGTCTCCGCGACTGTCTGCAAAGTTTCGTTGCACAATTCAAATAAATGTAGAATTGATAAACAAAAGCGATATCAACTTTAAAACGCGCTAAATTTAGTTGATGTTTTGCGTACTAAGTTTGTATCGACATATCTCCGGCAGTACAAGAGCTGCACTTCTGAGACTTGGTACTTCAGTAGAAAATGTGTCTGTCTCCGCGACTGTCTGCAAAGTTTCGTTGCACAATTCCAATAAATGTGGAAGTGATATACAAAAGCGATATCAACTTTAAAACGCGCTAAATTTTGTTGATGTTTTGCGTATTAAGTTTGTATCGACATATCTCCGGCAGTACAAGAGCTGCACGTCTGAAACTTAGTACTTCAGTAGAAAAGGCCTATCCGCAACTGTCTGCAAAGTTTCGTGGCACAATTCGAATAAATGTGGAAGTTATAAACAAAAGCGATATCAACTTTAAAACGCGCTAAATTTTGTTGATGTTTTGCGTATTCAGTTTGTATCGACATATCTCCGGCAGTGCAAGAGCTGCACTTCTGAGACTTGGTACTTCAGTAGAAAAGGCCTATCCGCGACTGTCTGCAGAGTTTCGTTGCACAATTCGAATAAATGTGGAAGTTATAATCAAAAGCGATATCAACTTTAAAACACGCGTAATCTTGTTGATGTTTTGCGTATTCAATTTGTATCGACATATCTCCGGCAGTACAATAGCTGCACTTCTGAAACTTGGTACTTCAGTAGAAAAGGCCTATCCGCGACTGTCTGCAAAGTTTCGTTGCACAATTCGAATAAATGTGGAAGTTATAATCAAAAGCGATATCAACTTTAAAGCGCACTGAATTTTGTTGATGGTTTGCGTATTCAGTTTGTATCGACATATCTCCGGCAGTACAAGAGCTGCACTTCTGAAACTTGGTACTTCAGTGGAAAATATGTCTCTGCGGTTGTCTGCAAAGTTTCGTTGCACAATTCGAATAAATGTGGAAGTTATAAACAAAAGCGATATCAACTTTAAAACGCGCTAAATTTTGTTGATGTTTTGCGTATTAAGTTTGTATCGACATATCTCCGGCAGTACAAGAGTTGCACTTCTGAGACTTGGTACTTCAGTAGAAAAGTCCTATCCGCGACTGTCTGCAAAGTTTTGTTGCACAATTCGAATAAATGTGGAAGTTATAAACAAAAGCGATATCAACTTTAAAACGCGCTAAATTTTGTTGATGTTTTGCGTATTAAGTTTGTATCGACATATCTCCGGCAGTGCGAGAGCTGCACTTCTGAAACTTGGAACTTCAGTAGAAAAAGCCCATCCGCGACTGTCTGCAGAGTTTCGTTGCACAATTCGAATAAATGTGGAAGTTATAATCAAAAGCGATATCAACTTTAAAACACGCGAAATTTTGTTGATGTTTTGCGTATCTAGTTTTATCGATATATCTCCGGCAGTACAAGAGCTGCACTTCTGAAACTTGGTACTTCAGTAGAAAAGGCCCATCCGCGACTGTCTGCAGAGTTTCGTTGCACAATTCGAATAAATGTGGAAGTTATAATCAAAAGCGATATCAACTTTAAAACACGCTAAATTTTGTTAATGTTTTGCGTATCTAGTTTTATCGATATATCTCCGGCAGTACAAGAGCTGCACTTCTGAAACTTAGTACTTCAGTGGAAAAGGCCTATCCACGACTGTCTGCAAAGTTTCGTTGCACAATTCGAATAAATGTGGAAGCTATAAACAAAAGCGATATCAACTTTAAAACGCGCTAAATTTTGTTGATGTTTTGCGTATCTAGTTTTATCGACATATCTCCGGCAGTACAAGAGCTGCACTTCTGAGACTTGGTACTTCAGTAGAAAATGTGTCTCCGCGACTGTCTGCAAAGTTTTGTTGCACAATTCGAATAAATGTGGAAGTGATAAACAAAAGCGATATCAACTTTAAAACGCGCTAAATTTTGTTGATGTTTTGCGTATTAAGTTTGTATCGACATATCTCCGGCAGTACAAGAGCTGCACTTCTGAGACTCGGTACTTCAGTAGAACATGCCTATCCGCAACTGTCTGCAAAGTTTCGTGGCACAATTCGAATAAATGTGGAAGTTATAAACAAAAGCGATATCAACTTTAAAACGCGCTTAATTTTGTTGATGTTTTGCGTATTCAGTTTGTATCGACATATCTCCGGCAGTGCAAGAGCTGCACTTCTGAAACTTGGTACTTCAGTAGGAAATGCCTATCCGCGACTGTCTGCAGAGTTTCGTTGCACAATTCGAATAAATGTGGAAGTTATAATCAAAAGTGATATCAATTTTAAAACACGCGGAATTTTGTTGATGTTTTGCGTATTCAGTTTGTATCGACATATCTCCGGCAGTACAAGAGTTGCACTTCTGAGACTTGGTACTTCAGTAGAAAAGTCCTATCCGCGACTGTCTGCAAAGTTTCGTTGCACAATTCGAATAAATGTGGAAGTTATAAACAAAAGCGATATCAACTTTAAAACGCGCTAAATTTTGTTGATGTTTTGCGTATTAAGTTTGTATCGACATATCTCCGGCAGTGCGAGAGCTGCACTTCTGAAACTTGGAACTTCAGTAGAAAAAGCCCATCCGCGACTGTCTGCAGAGTTTCGTTGCACAATTCGAATAAATGTGGAAGTTATAATCAAAAGCGATATCAACTTTAAAACACGCGAAATTTTGTTGATGTTTTGCGTATCTAGTTTTATCGATATATCTCCAGCAGTACAAGAGCTGCACTTCTGAAACTTGGTACTTCAGTAGAAAAGGCCCATCCGCGACTGTCTGCAGAGTTTCGTTGCACAATTCGAATAAATGTGGAAGTTATAATCAAAAGCGATATCAACTTTAAAACACGCTAAATTTAGTTGATGTTTTGCGTATTCAGTTTGTATCGACATATCTCCGGCAGTACAAGAGCTGCACTTCTGAAACTTGGTACTTCAGTAGAAAATGCCTATCTGAAACTGTCTGCAAAGTTTCGTGGCACAATTCGAATAAATGTGGAAGTTATAATCAAAAGTGATATCAATTTTAAAACACTCTAAATTTTGTTGATGTTTTTCGTATTCAGTTTGTATCGACATATCTCCGGCAGTACAAGAGCTGCACTTCTGAAACTTTGTACTTCAGTAAAAAATGTGTCTCCGCGATTGTCTGCAAAGTTTCGTTGCACAATTCGAATAAATGTGGACGTTAGAAACAAAAGCGATATCAACTTTAAAACGCGTTTTGTTGATGTTTTGCGTATTCAGTTTGTATCAACATATCTCCGGCAGTACAAAAGCTGCACTTCTGAAACTTGGTACTTCAGTAGAAAAGGCCTATCCGCGACTGTCTGCAAAGTTTCGTTGCACAATTCGAATAAATGTGGAAGTTATAAACAAAAGCGATATAAACTTTAAAGCGCACTGAATTTTGTTGATGTTTTGCGTATTCAGTTTGTATCGAGATATCTCCGGCAGTACAAGAGCTGCACTTCTGAAACTTGGTACTTCAGTAGAAAATGTGTCTCCGCGGTTGTCTGCAAAGTTTCGTAACACAATTCGAATAAATGTGGAAGTTATAAACCAAAGCCATATCAACTTTAAAACGCGCTAAATTTTGTTGATGTTTTGCGTATTAAGTTCGTATCGACATATCTCCGGCAGTACATGTGCTGCACTTCTGAAACTTGGTACTTCAGTAGAAAATGCCTATCCGCGACTGTCTGCAAAGTTTCGTTGCACAATTCGAATAAATGTGGAAGTTATAAACAAAAGCGATATCAACTTTAAAACGCGCTAAATTTTGTTGATGTTTTGCGTATTCAGTTTGTATCGACATATCTCCGGCAGTACATGAGCTGCACTTCTGAGACTTAGTACTTCAGTAGAAAAGTCCTATCCGCGACTGTCTGCAAAGTTTTGTTGCACTATTCGAATATATGTGGAAGTTATAAACAAAAGCGATATCAACTTTAAAACGCGCTAAATTTTGTTGATGGTTTGCGTATTAAGTTTGTATCGACATATCTATGGCAGTACAAGAGCTGCACTTCTCAAATTTGGTACTTCAGTAGAAAAGGCCTATCCGCGACTGTCTGCAAAGTTTCGTTGCACAATTCGAATAAATGTGGAAGTTATAAACAAAAGCGATATCAACTTTAAAACGCGCTTAATTTTGTTGATGTTTTGCGTATTCAGTTTGTATCGACATATCTCCGGCAGTACAAGAGCTGCACTTCTGAGACTTGGTACTTCAGTAGAAAATGTGTCTCCGCGACTGTCTGCAAAGTTTCGTTGCACAATTTAAATAAATGTGGAAGTGATAAACAAAAGCGATATCAACTTTAAAACGCGCTTAATTTTGTTGATGTTTTGCGTATTAAGTTTGTGTCGACATATCTCCGGCAGTACAAGAGCTGCACTTCTGAGACTTGGCACTTCAGTAGAAAAGGCCTATCCGCAACTGTCTGCAAAGTTTCGTGGCACAATTCGAATAAATGTGGAAGTTATAAACAAAAGCGATATCAACTTTAAAACGCGCTAAATTTTGTTGATGTTTTGCGTATTCAGTTTGTATCGACATATCTCCGGCAGTGCAAGAGCTGCACTTCTGAAACTTGGTACTTCAGTAGGAAATGCCTATCCGCGACTGTCTGCAGAGTTTCGTTGCACAATTCGAATAAATGTGGAAGTTATAATCAAAAGTGATATCAATTTTAAAACACGCTAAATTTTGTTGATGTTTTGCGTATTCAGTTTGTATCGACATATCTCCGGCAGTACAAGAGTTGCACTTCTGAGACTTGGTACTTCAGTAGAAAAGTCCTATCCGCGACTGTCTGCACAGTTTTGTTGCACAATTCGAATAAATGTGGAAGTTATAAACAAAAGCGATATCAACTTTAAAACGCGCTAAATTTTGTTGATGTTTTGCGTATTAAGTTTGTATCGACATATCTCCGGCAGTGCGAGAGCTGCACTTCTGAAACTTGGAACTTCAGTAGAAAAAGCCCATCCGCGACTGTCTGCAGAGTTTCGTTGCACAATTCGAATAAATGTGGAAGTTATAATCAAAAGCGATATCAACTTTAAAACACGCGAAATTTTGTTGATGTTTTGCGTATCTAGTTTTATCGATATATCTCCGGCAGTACAAGAGCTGCACTTCTGAAACTTGGTACTTCAGTAGAAAAGGCCCATCCGCGACTGTCTGCAGAGTTTCGTTGCACAATTCGAATAAATGTGGAAGTTATAATCAAAAGCGATATCAACTTTAAAACACGCTAAATTTAGTTGATGTTTTGCGTATTAAGTTTGTATCGACATATCTCCGGCAGTACAAGAGCTGCACTTCTGAAACTTGGTACTTCAGTAGAAAATGCCTATCCGAAACTGCCTCAAAAGTTTCGTGGCACAATTCGAATAAATGTGGAAGTTATAATCAAAAGTGATATCAATTTTAAAACACGCTAAATTTTGTTGATGTTTTTCGTATTCAGTTTGTACTGACATATCTCCGGCAGTACAAGAGCTGCACTTCTGAGACTTGGTACTTCAGTAGAAAATGTGTCCGCGGTTGTCTGCAAAGTTTCGTTGCACAATTCGAATAAATGTGAAAGTTATAAACAAAAGCGATATCAACTTTAAAACGCGCTAAATTTTGTTGATGTTTTGCGTATTCAGTTTGTATCGACATATCTCCGGCAGTACCAGAGCTTCACTTCTGAAACTTGGTACTTCAGTTGAAAATGTGTCTCCGCGGTTGTCTGCAAAGTATCGTAGCACAATTCGAATAAATGTGGAAGTTATAAACAAAAGCGATATAAACTTTAAAACGCGCTAAATTTTGTTGATGTTTTGCGTATTCAGTTTGTATCGACATATCTCCGGCAGTACAACGGCTGCACTTCTGAAACTTAGTACTTCAGTAAAAAATGTGTCTCCGCGATTGTCTGCAAAGTCTCGTTGCACAATTCGAATAAATGTGGACGTTAGAAACAAAAGCGATATCAACTTTAAAACGCGCTAC
Source organism: Sepiola atlantica (assembly GCA_963556195.1). Taxonomy (NCBI): domain Eukaryota; kingdom Metazoa; phylum Mollusca; class Cephalopoda; order Sepiida; family Sepiolidae; genus Sepiola; species Sepiola atlantica. The sequence continues at coordinate 792,831 of CAUVYP010001238.1, forward strand.
ATTTTGTTGATTGTTTGCGTATTCAGTTTGTATCGACATATCTCCGGCAGTACAAGAGCTGCACTTCTGAAACATGGTACTTCAGTAGAAAAGGCCTATCCGCGACTGTCTGCAAAGTTTCGTTGCACAATTCGAATAAATGTGGAAGTTATAAACAAAAGCGATATCAACTTTAAAACGCGCTAAATTTTGTTGATTGTTTGCGTATTCAGTTTGTATCGACATATCTCCGGCAGTACAAAGGCTGCACTTCTGAGACTTGGTACTTCAGTAGAAAATGTGTCTCCGCGACTGTCTGCAAAGTTTCGTTGCACAATTCGAATAAATGTGGAAGTGATAAACAAAAGCGATATCAACTTTAAAACACGCGAAATTTTGTTGATGTTTTGCGTATTCAGTTTGTATCGACATATCTCCGGCAATGCAAGAGCTGCACTTCTGTAATTTGGTACTTCAGTAGAAAAGGTCTATCCCGACTGTCTGCAGAGTTTCGTTGCACAATTCGAATAAATGTGGAAGTTATAATCAAAAGCGATATCAACTTTAAAACGCGCTAAATTTTGTTGATGTTTTGCGTATTCAGTTTGTATCAACATATATCCGGACGTACAAAGGCTGCACTTCTGAAACTTGGAACTTCAGTAGAACATGTGTCTCCGACATTGTCTGCAAAGTTTCGTTGCACAATTCGAATAAATGTTGAAGTTATAAACAAAAGCGATATCAACTTTAAAACGCGCTAAATTTTGTTGATGTTTTGCGTATTCAGTTTGTATCGACATATCTCCCGCAGTACAAAAGCTGCACTTCTGAGACTTGGTACTTCAGTAGAAAATGTGTCCGCGGTTGTCTGCAAAGTTTCGTTGCACAATTCGAATAAATGTGAAAGTTATAAACAAAAGCGATATCAACTTTAAAACGCGCTAAATTTTGTTGATGTTTTGCGTATTCAGTTTGTATCGACATATCTCCGGCAGTACCAGAGCTTCACTTCTGAAACTTGGTACTTCAGTTGAAAATGTGTCTCCGCGGTTGTCTGCAAAGTATCGTAGCACAATTCAAATAAATGTGGAAGTTATAAACAAAAGCGATATAAACTTTAAAACGCGCTAAATTTTGTTGATGTTTTGCGTATTCAGTTTGTATCGACATATCTCCGGCAGTACAACGGCTGCACTTCTGAAACTTAGTACTTCAGTAAAAAATGTGTCTCCGCGATTGTCTGCAAAGTCTCGTTGCACAATTCGAATAAATGTGGACGTTAGAAACAAAAGCGATATCAACTTTAAAACGCGCTACATTTTGTTGATGTTTTGCGTATTCAGTTTGTATCGACATATCTCCGGCAGTACAAGAGCTGCACTTCTGAAACATGGTACTTCAGTAGAAAAGGCCTATCCGCGACTGTCTGCAAAGTTTCGTTGCACAATTCGAATAAATGTGGAAGTTATAAACAAAAGCGATATCAACTTTAAAACGCGCTAAATTTTGTTGATTGTTTGCGTATTCAGTTTGTATCGACATATCTCCGGCAGTACAAAGGCTGCACTTCTGAGACTTGGTACTTCAGTAGAAAATGTGTCTCCGCGACTGTCTGCAAAGTTTCGTTGCACAATTCGAATAAATGTGGAAGTTATAAACAAAAGCGATATCAACTTTAAAACGCGCTAAATTTTGTTGATGTTTTGCGTATTCAGTTTGTATCGACATATCTCCGGCAATGCAAGAGCTGCACTTCTGTAATTTGGTACTTCAGTAGAAAAGGTCTATCCCGACTGTCTGCAGAGTTTCGTTGCACAATTCGAATAAATGTGGAAGTTATAAACAAAAGCGATATCAACTTTAAAACGCGCTAAATTTTGTTGATGTTTTGCGTATTCAGTTTGTATCAACATATATCCGGATGTACAAAGGCTGCACTTCTGAAACTTGGAACTTCAGTAGAACATGTGTCTCCGACATTGTCTGCAAAGTTTCGTTGCACAATTCGAATAAATGTTGAAGTTATAAACAAAAGCGATATCAACTTTAAAACGCGCTAAATTTTGTTGATGTTTTGCGTATTCAGTTTGTATCGACATATCTCCCGCAGTACAAAAGCTGCACTTCTGAAACTTGGTACTTCAGTAGGAAATGCCTATCCGCGACTGTCTGCAGAGTTTCGTTGCACAATTCGAATAAATGTGAAAGTTATAATCAAAAGCGATATCAACTTTAAAACACGCTAAATTTTGTTGATGTTTTGCGTATTCAGTTTGTATCGACATATCTCCGGCAGTACAAGAGCTGCACTTCTGAGACTTGGTACTTCAGTAGAAAATGTGTCTCCGCGGTTGTCTGCAAAGTTTCGTGGCACAATTCGAATAAATGTGGAAGTTATAAACAAAAGCGATATCAACTTTAAAACGCGCTAAATTTTGTGTATGTTTTGCGTATTCAGTTTGTATCGACATATCTCCGGCAGTACAAGAGCTGCACTTCTGAGACTTGGTACTTCAGTAGTAAATGTGTCTCCGCGACTGTCTGCAAAGTTTCGTTGCATAATTCGCATCAATGTGGAAGTTATAAACAACAGCGATATCAACTTTAAAACGCGCTAAATTTTGTTGATGTTTTGCGTATTCAGTTTGTATCGACATATCTCCGGCAGTACAAGAGCTGCACTTCTGAGACTTGGTACTTCAGTAGTAAATGTGTTTCCGCGACTGTCTGCAAGTTTCGTTGCACAATTCCAATAAATGTGGAAGTGATAAACAAAAGCGATATCAACTTTAAAACGCGCTTAATTTTGTTGATGTTTTGCGTATTCAGTTTGTATCGACATATCTCCGGCAGTACAAGAGCTGCACTTCTGAAACTTGGTACTTCAGTAGAAAAGGCCTATCCGCAACTGTCTGCAAAGTTTCGTGGCACAATTCGAATAAATATGGAAGTTATAAACAAAAGCGATATCAACTTTAAAACGCGCTAAATTTTGTTGAAGATTTGCGTATTCAGTTTGTATCGACATATCTCCGGCAGTGCAAGAGCTGCACTTCTGAAACTTCGTACTTCAGTAGAAAAGGCCTATCCGCGACAGTCTGCAGAGTTTCGTTGCACAATTCGAATAAATGTGGAAGTTATAAACAAAAGCGATATCAACTTTAAAACGCACTGAATTTTGTTGAGGTTTGGCGTATTCAGTTTGTATCGACATATCTCCGGCAGTACAAGAGTTGCACTTCTGAGACTTGGTACTTCAGTAGTAAATGTGTCTCCGCGACTGTCTGCAAAGTTTCGTTGCACAATTCGAATAAATGTGGAAGTTGTAAACAAAAGCGATATCAACTTTAAAACGCGCTAAATTTTGTTGATGTTTTGCGTATTCAGTTTGTATCGACATATCTCCGGCAGTACAAGTACTGCACTTCTGAAACTTGGTACTTCAGTAGAAAAGGCCCATCCGCGACTGTCTGCAAAGTTTCGTTGCACAATTCGAATAAATGTGGAAGTTATAAACAAAAGCGATATCAACTTTAAAACGCGCTAAATTTTGTTAATGTTTTGCGTATTAAGTTTGTATCGACATATCTCCGGCAGTACAAGAGCTGCACTTCTGAGACTTGGTACTTCAGTAGAAAATGTGTCTCCGCGACTGTTTGCAAAGTTTCGTTCACAATTCGAATAAATGTGGAAGTTATAAACAAAAGCGATATCAACTTTAAAACGCGCTAAATTTTGTTAATGTTTTGCGTATTCAGTTTGTATCGACATATCTCCGGCAGTACAAGAGCTGCACTTCTGAGACTTGGTACTTCAGTAGAAAATGTGTCTCCGCGACTGTCTGCAAAGTTTCGTTGCACAATTCGAATAAATGTAGAAGTTATAAACAAAAGCGATATCAACTTTAAAACGCGCTAAATTTTGTTGATGTTTTGCGTATTCAGTTTGTATCGACATATCTCCGGCTGTACAAAAGCTGCACTTCTGAAACTTGGTACTTCAGTAGAAAATGTGTCTCCGCGGTTGTCTGCACAGTTTCGTTGCACAATTCGAATAAATGTGGAAGTTATAAACAAAAGCGATATCAACTTTAAAACGCGCTAAATTTTATTGATGTTTTGCGTATTCAGTTTGTATCGACATATCTCCGGCAGTACAAAAGCTGCACTTCTGAAACTTGGTACATAAGTAGAAAAGGCCTATCCGCGACTGTCTGCAAAGTTTCGTTGCACAATTCGAATAAATGTGGAAGTTATAAACAAAAGCGATATCAACTTTAAAACGCGCTAAACTTTGTTGATGATTTGCGTATTCAGTTTGTATCGACATATCTCCGGCAGTACAAGAGCTGCACTTCTGAGACTCGTGACTTTAGTAGAAAATGTGTCTCCGCGACTGTCTGCAAAGTTTCGTGGCACAATTCCAATAAATGTGGAAGTGATAAACAAAAGCGATATCAACTTTAAAACGCGCTAAATTTTGTTGATGTTTTGCGTATTCAGTTTGTATCGACATATCTCCGGCAGTGCAAGAGCTGCACTTCTGAAACTTAATACTTCAGTAGAAAAGGCCTATCTGCGACTGTCTGCAGAGTTTCGTTGCACAATTCGAATAAATGTTGAAGTTATAAACAAAAGCGATATCAACTTTAAAACGCGCTAAATTTTGTTGATGTTTTGCGTATTCAGTTTGTATCGACATATCTCCGGCAGTACAAGAGCTGCACTTCTGAAACTTGGTACTTCAGTAGAAAATGCCTATCCGCGACTGTCTGCAAAGTTTCGCTGCACAATTAGAATAAATGTGGAAGTTATAAACAAAAGCGATATAAACTTTAAAAAGCGCTATATTTTGTTGATGTTTTGCGTATTCAGTTTGTATCGACATATCTCCGGCAGTACAAGAGCTGCACTTCTGAGACTTAATACTCCAGTAGAAAATGCCTATCCGCGACGGTCTGCAAAGTTTCGTGGCACAATTCGAATTTATTTGGAAGTTATAAACAAAAGCGATATCAACTTTAAAACGCGCGTAATTTTGTTGATGTTTTGTGTATTCAGTTTGTATCGACATATATCCGGCAGTACAAGAGCTGCACTTCTGAGACTAAGTACTTCAGTAGAAAAGGCCTATCCGCGACTGTCTGGAAAGTTTCGTGGCACAATTCAAATAAATGTGGAAGTTATAAACAAAAGCGATATCAACTTTAAAACGCGCTAAATTGTGTGGATGTTTTGCGTATTCAGTTTGTATCGCCCATATCTCTAGGAGTACAATAGCTGGACTTCTGAAACTTCGTACTTCAGTAGTGAAGGCCTATCCGCGACTGTCTGCAAAGTTTCGCTGCAAAATTCGAATAAATGTGGAAGTTATAAACAAAAGCGATATCAACTTTAAAATGCACTAAATTTTGATGATGTTTTGCGTATTCAGTTTGTATCGACATATCTCCGGCACTACAATAGCTGGACTTCTGAAACTTGGTACTTCAGTAGTAAATGCCTATCCGCGACCGCCTGCCAAGTTTCGTGGCACAATTCGAATTATTGTGAAAGTTATAAACAAAAGCATTATTAACTTTAAAACGCGCTAAATTTTGTTGATGTTTTGCGTATTCAGTTTGTATCGACATATCTCCGGCAGTACAAAAGCTGCACTTTTTAGACTTGGTAGTTCAGTAGAAAATGCCTATCCGCGACTGTCTGCAAAGTTTCGTTGCACAATTCGAATAAATGTAGAAGTTATAAACAAAAGCGATATCAACTTTAAAACGCGCTTTATTGTGTTGATGTTTTGCGTATTCAGTTTGTATCGACATATCTCTGGGTGTACAACAGCTGCACTTCTGAAACTTGGTACTTCAGTAGAAAATCTCTTGCCGCGACTGTCTGCAAAGTATCGTTGCACAATTCGAATAAATGGGGAAGTTATAAACAAAAGCGATATCAACTTTAAAACGCACTAAATTTTGTTGATGTTTTGCGTATTCAGTTTGTATTGACATATCTCCGGCAGTACGAGAGCTGCACTTCTGAAACTTGGTACTTCAGTAGAAAATGCCTATACGCGACTGTCTGCCAGATTTCGTGGCACAATTCGAATAAATGTGGAAGTTATAAACAAAAGCGATAACAACTTTAAAACGCGCTAAATTGTGTTGATGTTTTGCGTATTCAGTTTGTATCGACATATCTTAAGTAGTACAAGAGCTGCACTTCTGAAACTTGGTACTTCCGTAGAAAATCTCTCTCCGCGACTGTCTACAAAGTATCGTTGCCCAATTCGAATAAATGTGGAAGTTATAAACAAAAGCGACATCAACTTTAAAACGCGCCAAATTGTGTTGATGTTTTGCGTATTCAGTTTGTATCGACATATCTCCGGCAGTACAAGAGCTGCACTTCTGAAACTTGGTACTTCAGTAGAAAATGCCTATCCGCGACTGTCTGCCATATTTCGTGGCACAATTCGAATAAATGTGGAAGTTAGAAACAAAAGCGATATCAACTTTAAAACGCGCTAAATTTTGTTGATGTTTTGCGTATCCAGTTTGTATCGACATATCTCCGGCAGTACAACAGCTGCACTTCTGAAACTGTGTACTTCAGTAGAAAATGCCTTTCCGCGACTGTCTGCAAAGTTTCGCTGCACAATTCGAATAAATGTGGAAGTTATAAACAAAAGCGATATAAACTTTAAAACGCGCTAAATTTTGTTGATGTTTTGCGTATTCAGTTTGTATCGACATATCTCCGGCAGTACAAGAGCTGCACTTCTGAAACTTGGTACTTCAGTAGAAAAGGCCTATCCGCGACTGTCTGCAAAGTTTCACTGCACAATTCCAATAAATGTGGAAGTTATAAACAAAAGCGATATCAACTTTAAAACGCGCAAAATTTTGTTGATGTTTTGCGTATTCAGTTTGTATCAACATATCTCCGGCACTACAATGGCTGGACTTCAGAAACTTGGTACTTCAGTAGTAAATGCCTATCCGCGATTGTCTGCCAGATTTTGTGGCACAATTCGTATAAATGTGGAAGTTATAAACAAAAGCGATATCAACTTTAAAACGCGCTAAATTTTGTTGATGTTTTGCGTATTCAGTTTGTATCGACATATCTCCGGCAGTACAAGTACTGCACTTCTGAAACTTGGTACTTCAGTAGAAAATGCCTATCCGCGACTGTCTGCAAAGTTTCGCTGCACAATTCGAATAAATGTGGAAGTTATAAACAAAAGCGATATCAACTTTAAAACGCACTAAATTTTGATGATGTTTTGCGTATTCAGTTTGTATCGACATATCTCCGGCACTACAATAGCTGGACTTCTGAAACTTGGTACGTCAGTAGTGAATGCCTATCCGCGACCGTCTGCAAAGTTTCGTGGCACAATTCGAATTATTATGAAAGTTATAAACAAAAGCATTATTAACTTTAAAACGCGCTAAATTTTGTTGATGTTTTGCGTATTCAGTTTGTATCGACATATCTCCGGCAGTACAAAAGCTGTACTTTGAAGACTTGGTAGTTCAGTAGCAAAATGCCTATCCGCGACTGTCTGCAAAGTTTCGTTGCACAATTCGAATAAATGTAGAAGTTATAAACAAAAGCGATATCAACTTTAAAACGCGCTTAATTGTGTTGATGTTTTGCGTATTCAGTTTGTATCCACATATCTCCGGCGGCAGTACAACAGCTGAACTTCTGAAACTTGGTACTTCAGTAGAAAATCTCTTGCCGCGACTGTCTGCAAAGTATCGTTGCACAATTCGAATAAATGGGGAAGTTATAAACAAAAGCGATAAAAACTTTAAAACGCGCTATATTTTGTTGATGTTTTGCGTATTCAGTTGGTATCGACATATCTCCGGCAGTACAAGAGCTGCACTTCTGAGACTGAATACTCCAGTAGAAAATGCCTCTCCGCGACGGTATTCAAAGTTTCGTGGAACAATTCTAATTAATGTGGAAGTTATAAACAAAAGCGATATCAACTTTAAAACGCGCTAAATTTTGTTGATGTTTTGTGTATTCAGTTTGTATCGACATATCTCCGGCAGTACAAGAGCTGCACTTCTGAGACTCGGTACTTCAGTAGAAAATGCCTATCCGCGACTGTCTGCAAAGTTTCGTAGCACAATTCGAATAAATGTGGAAGTTATAAACAAAAGCGATATCAACTTTAAAACGCGCTTTATTGTGTTGATGTTTTGCGTATTCAGTTTGTATCGACATATCTCTGGGTGTACAACAGCTGCACTTCTGAAACTTGGTACTTCAGTAGAAAATCTCTTGCCGCGACTGTCTGCAAAGTATCGTTGCACAATTCGAATAAATGGGGAAGTTATAAACAAAAGCGATATCAACTTTAAAACGCACTAAATTTTGTTGATGTTTTGCGTATTCAGTTTGTATTGACATATCTCCGGCAGTACGAGAGCTGCACTTCTGAAACTTGGTACTTCAGTAGAAAATGCCTATACGCGACTGTCTGCCAGATTTCGTGGCACAATTCGAATAAATGTGGAAGTTATAAACAAAAGCGATAACAACTTTAAAACGCGCTAAATTGTGTTGATGTTTTGCGTATTCAGTTTGTATCGACATATCTTAAGTAGTACAAGAGCTGCACTTCTGAAACTTGGTACTTCCGTAGAAAATCTCTCTCCGCGACTGTCTACAAAGTATCGTTGCCCAATTCGAATAAATGTGGAAGTTATAAACAAAAGCGACATCAACTTTAAAACGCGCCAAATTGTGTTGATGTTTTGCGTATTCAGTTTGTATCGACATATCTCCGGCAGTACAAGAGCTGCACTTCTGAAACTTGGTACTTCAGTAGAAAATGCCTATCCGCGACTGTCTGCCATATTTCGTGGCACAATTCGAATAAATGTGGAAGTTAGAAACAAAAGCGATATCAACTTTAAAACGCGCTAAATTTTGTTGATGTTTTGCGTATCCAGTTTGTATCGACATATCTCCGGCAGTACAACAGCTGCACTTCTGAAACTGTGTACTTCAGTAGAAAATGCCTTTCCGCGACTGTCTGCAAAGTTTCGCTGCACAATTCGAATAAATGTGGAAGTTATAAACAAAAGCGATATAAACTTTAAAACGCGCTAAATTTTGTTGATGTTTTGCGTATTCAGTTTGTATCGACATATCTCCGGCAGTACAAGAGCTGCACTTCTGAAACTTGGTACTTCAGTAGAAAAGGCCTATCCGCGACTGTCTGCAAAGTTTCACTGCACAATTCCAATAAATGTGGAAGTTATAAACAAAAGCGATATCAACTTTAAAACGCGCAAAATTTTGTTGATGTTTTGCGTATTCAGTTTGTATCAACATATCTCCGGCACTACAATGGCTGGACTTCAGAAACTTGGTACTTCAGTAGTAAATGCCTATCCGCGATTGTCTGCCAGATTTTGTGGCACAATTCGTATAAATGTGGAAGTTATAAACAAAAGCGATATCAACTTTAAAACGCGCTAAATTTTGTTGATGTTTTGCGTATTCAGTTTGTATCGACATATCTCCGGCAGTACAAGTACTGCACTTCTGAAACTTGGTACTTCAGTAGAAAATGCCTATCCGCGACTGTCTGCAAAGTTTCGCTGCACAATTCGAATAAATGTGGAAGTTATAAACAAAAGCGATATCAACTTTAAAACGCACTAAATTTTGATGATGTTTTGCGTATTCAGTTTGTATCGACATATCTCCGGCACTACAATAGCTGGACTTCTGAAACTTGGTACGTCAGTAGTGAATGCCTATCCGCGACCGTCTGCAAAGTTTCGTGGCACAATTCGAATTATTATGAAAGTTATAAACAAAAGCATTATTAACTTTAAAACGCGCTAAATTTTGTTGATGTTTTGCGTATTCAGTTTGTATCGACATATCTCCGGCAGTACAAAAGCTGTACTTTGAAGACTTGGTAGTTCAGTAGCAAAATGCCTATCCGCGACTGTCTGCAAAGTTTCGTTGCACAATTCGAATAAATGTAGAAGTTATAAACAAAAGCGATATCAACTTTAAAACGCGCTTAATTGTGTTGATGTTTTGCGTATTCAGTTTGTATCCACATATCTCCGGCGGCAGTACAACAGCTGAACTTCTGAAACTTGGTACTTCAGTAGAAAATCTCTTGCCGCGACTGTCTGCAAAGTATCGTTGCACAATTCGAATAAATGGGGAAGTTATAAACAAAAGCGATAAAAACTTTAAAACGCGCTATATTTTGTTGATGTTTTGCGTATTCAGTTGGTATCGACATATCTCCGGCAGTACAAGAGCTGCACTTCTGAGACTTAATACTCCAGTAGAAAATGCCTCTCCGCGACGGTATTCAAAGTTTCGTGGAACAATTCTAATTAATGTGGAAGTTATAAACAAAAGCGATATCAACTTTAAAACGCGTAAAATTTTGTTGATGTTTTGTGTATTCAGTTTGTATCGACATATCTCCGGCAGTACAAGAGCTGCACTTCTGAGACTCGGTACTTCAGTAGAAAATGCCTATCCGCGACTGTCTGCAAAGTTTCGTAGCACAATTCGAATAAATGTGGAAGTTATAAACAAAAGCGATATAAACTTTAAAACGCGCTATATTTTGTTGATGTTTTGCGTATTCAGTTTGTATCGACATATCTCCGAAAGTGCAAGAGCTGCACTTCTGAAACTTGGTACTTCAGTAGAAAAGGCCTATCCGCGACTGTCTGCAAAGTTTCGTTGCACAATTCGAATAAATGTGGAAGTTATAAACAAAAGCGATATCAACTTGAAAACGCACTGAATATTGTTGAGGTTTTGCGTATTCAGTTTGTATCGACATATCTCTTATAGTACAAGAGCTGAACTTCTGAAACTTTGTACTTCAGTAGAAAATCTTTCCTTGCGACTGTCTGCAAAGTCCCGCTGCACAATTCGAATAAATGCGGAAGTTATAAACAAAAGCGATATCAACTTTAAAACGCGCTAAATTGTGTTGATGTTTTGCGTATTCAGTTTGTATCGACATATCTCCGGGAGTACAAGAGCTGCACTTCTGAAACTTGGTACTTCCGTAGAAAATCTCTCTCCGCCACTGTCTGCAAAGTATCGTTGCACAATTCGAATAAATGTAGAAGTTATAAACAAAAGCGATATCAACTTTAAAACGCGCTAAATTGTGTTGATGTTTTGCGTATTCAGTTTGTATCGACATATCTCCGGCAGTACAAGAGCTGCACTTCTGAAACTTGGTACTTCAGTAGAAAAGGCCTATCCGCGACGGTCTGCCATATTTCGCGGCACATTTAAAATAAATGTGGAAGTTAGAAACAAAAGCTATATCAACTTTAAAACGCGCTAAATTTTGTTGATGTTTTGCGTATCCAGTTTGTATCGACATATCTCCGGCAATACGAGAGCTGCACTTCTGAAACTTGGTACTTCAGTAGAAAATGCCTATCCGCGACTGTCTGCCAGATTTCGTGGCACAATTCGAATAAATGTGGAAGTTATAAACAAAAGCGATATCAACTTTAAAACGCGCTAAATTTTGTTGATGTTTTACGTATTTAGTTTGTATCAACATATCTCCGGCAGTACAAGAGCTGCACTTCTGAAACTTGGTACTTCAGTAGAAAATGCCTATCCGCGACTGTCTGCAAAGTTTCGTTGCACAATTCGAATTAATGTGGAAGTTATAAACAAAAGCGATATCAACTTTAAAACGCACTAAATTTTGATGATGTTTCGCGTATTCAGTTTGTATCGACATATCTCTGGCACTACAATAGGGCGACTTCTGAAACTTGGTACTTCAGGAGTAAATGCCGATCGGCGACTGTCTGCAAAGTTTCGTGGCACTATTCGAATTATTGTGAAAGTTATAAACAAAAGCGATATCAACTTGAAAACGCGCTAAATTTTGTTGATGTTTTGCGTATTCAGTTTGTATCGACATATCTCCGGCAGTACAAGAGCTGCACTTCTGAAACTTGGTACTTCAGTAGAAAATGTGTCTCCGCGATTGTCTGCAAAGTTTCGTTGCACAATTCGAATAAATGTGGAAGTTATAAACAAAAGCGATATCAACTTTAAAACGCGCTAAATTTTGTTGATGTTTTGCGTATTCAGTTTGTATCGACATATCTCCGGCAGTACAAAAGCTGCACTTCTGAAACTTGGTACTTCAGTAGAAAAGGCCTATCCGCGACTGTCTGCAAAGTTTCGTTGCACAATTCGATTAAATGTGGAAGTTATAAACAAAAGCGATATCAACTTTAAAACGCGCTACATTTTGTTAATGTTTTGCGTATTCAGTTTGTATCGACATATCTCCGGCAGTACAAGAGCTGCACTTCTGAGACTTGGTACTTCAGTAGAAAATGTGTCTCCGCGACTGTCTGCAAAGTATCGTTGCACAATTCGAATAAATGTGGAAGTTATAAACAAAAGCGATATCAACTTTAAAACGCGCTAAATTTTGTTGATGTTTTGCGTATTCAGTTTGTATCGACATATCTCCGGCAGTACAAGTACTGCACTTCTGAAACTTGGTACTTCAGTAGTAAGGGCCTATCCGCGACTGTCTGCAAAGTTTCGTTGCACAATTCGAATAAATGTAGAAGTTATAAACAAAAGCGGTATCAACTTTAAAACGCGCTAAATTTTGTTAATGTTTTGCATATTCAGTTTGTATCGACATATCTCCGGCAGTACAAGAGCTGCACTTCTGAGACTTGGTACATCAGTAGAAAATGTGTCTCCGATACTGTCTGCAAAGTTTCGTTGCACAATTCGAATAAATGTTGAAGTTATAAACAAAAGCGATATCAACTTTAAAACGCGCTAAATTTTGTTGATGTTTTGCGTATTCAGTTTGTATCGACATATCTGCGGCAGTACAAGAGCTGCACTTCTGAAACTTGGTACTTCAGTAGAAAATGTGTCTCCGCGGTTGTCTGCAAAGTTTCGTTGCACAATTCGAATAAATGTGGAAGTTATAAACAAAAGCGATATCAACTTTAAAACGCGCTACATTTTGTTAATGTTTTGCGTATTCAGTTTGTATCGACATATCTCCGGCAGTACAAGAGCTGCACTTCTGAGACTTGGTACTTCAGTAGAAAATGTGTCTCCGCGACTGTCTGCAAAGTTTCGTTGCACAATTCGAATAAATGTGGAAGTTATAAACAAAAGCGATATCAACTTTAAAACGCGCTAAATTTTGTTGATGTTTTGCGTATTCAGTTTGTATCGACATATCTCCGGCAGTACAAGTACTGAACTTCTGAAACTTGGTACTTCAGTAGAAAGGGCCTATCCGCGACTGTCTGCAAAGTTTCGTTGCACAATTCGAATAAATGTAGAAGTTATAAACAAAAGCGATATCAACTTTAAAACGCGCTAAATTTTGTTAATGTTTTGCGTATTCAGTTTGTATCGACATATCTCCGGCAGTACAAGAGCTGCACTTCTGAGACTTGGTACATCAGTAGAAAATGTGTCTCCGATACTGTCTGCAAAGTTTCGTTGCACAATTCGAATAAATGTTGAAGTTATAAACAAAAGCGATATCAACTTTAAAACGCGCTAAATTTTGTTGATGTTTTGCGTATTCAGTTTGTATCGACATATCTCCGGCAGTACAAGAGCTGCACTTCTGAAACTTGGTACTTCAGTAGAAAATGTGTTTCCGCGGTTGTCTGCAAAGTTTCGTTGCACAATTCGAATAAATGTGGAAGTTGTAAACAAAAGCGATATCAACTTTAAAACGCGCTAAATTTTGTTGATGTTTTGCGTATTCAGTTTGTATCGACATATCTCCGGCAGTACAAAAGCTGCACTTCTGAAACTTGGTACTTCAGTCGAAAAGGCCTATCCGCGACTGTCTGCGAAGTTTCGTTTCACAATTCGAATAAATGTGGAAGTTATAAACAAAAGCGATATCAACTTTAAAACGCGCTAAATTTTGTTGATGTTTTGCGTATTCAGTTTGTATCGACATATCTCCGGGAGTACAAGAGCTGCACTTCTGAGACTCGGTACTTCAGTAGAAAATGCCTATCCTCGACTGTCTGCAAAGTTTCGTTGCACAATTCGAATAAATGTGGAAGTGATAAACAAAAGCGATACTAACTTTAAAACGCGCTAAATTTTGTTGATGTTTTGCGTATTCAGTTTGTATCGACATATCTCCGGCAGTGCAAGAGCTGCACTTCTGAAACTTGGTACTTCAGCCGAAAAGGCCTATCTGCGACTGTCTGCAGAGTTTCGTTGCACAATTCGAATAAATGTGGAAGTTATAAACAAAAGCGATATCAACTTTAAAACGCGCTAAATTTTGTTGATGTTTTGCGTATTCAGTTTGTATCGACATATCTCCGGCAGTACAAGAGCTGCACTTCTGAGACTTGGTACTTCAGTAGAAAATGTGTCTCCGCGGTTGTCTGCAAAGTTTCGTTGCACAATTCGAATAAATGTGGAAGTTGTAAACAAAAGCGATATCAACTTTAAAACGCGCTAAATTTTGTTGATGTTTTGCGTATTCAGTTTGTATCGACATATCTCCGGCAGTACAAAAGCTGCACTTCTGAAACTTGGTACTTCAGTAGAAAAGGCCTATCCGCGACTGTCTGCGAAGTTTCGTTGCACAATTCGAATAAATGTGGAAGTTATAAACAAAAGCGATATCAACTTTAAAACGCGCTAAATTTTGTTGATGTTTTGCGTATTCAGTTTGTATCGACATATCTCCGGGAGTACAAGAGCTGCACTTCTGAGACTCGGTACTTCAGTAGAAAATGCCTATCCGCGACTGTCTGCAAAGTTTCGTTGCACAATTCCAATAAATATGGAAGTTATAAACAAAAGCGATATCAACTTTAAAACGCGCTAAATTTTGTTGATGTTTTGCGTATTCAGTTTGTATCGACATATCTCCGGCAGTACAAAGGCTGCACTTCTGAAACTTGGTACTTCAGTAGGAAATGCCTATCCGCGATTGTCTGCAAAGTTTCGTTGCACAATTCGAATAAATGTGGAAGTTATAAACAAAAGCGATATCAACTTTAAAACGCGCTAAATTTTGTTAATGTTTTGCGTATTCAGTTTGTATCGACATATCTCGGGCAGTACAAAAGCTGCACTTCTGAAACTTGGTACTTAGGTAGAAAAGGCCTATCCGCGACTGTCTGCAAAGTTTCGTTGCACAATTCGAATAAATGTGGAAGTTATAATCAAAAGCGATATCAACTTTAAAACGCGCTAAATTTTGTTGATGTTTTGCGTATTCAGTTTGTATCGACATATCTCCGGCAGTGCAAGAGCTGCACTTCTGAGACTCGTGACTTCAGTAGTAAATTAGTCTCCGCGACTGTCTGCAAAGTTTCGTTGCACAATTCCAATAAATGTGGAAGTGATAAACAAAAGCGATATCAACTTTAAAACGCGCTAAATTTTGTTGATGTTTTGCGTATTCAGTTTGTATCGACATATCTCCGGCAGTGCAAGAGCTGCACTTCTGAAACTTGGTACTTCAGTAGAAAAGGCCTATCCGCGACTGTCTGCAGAGTTTCGTTGCACAATTCGAATAAATGTTGAAGTTATAAACAAAAGCGATATCAACTTTAAAACGCGCTAAATTTTGTTGATGTTTTGCGTATTCAGTTTGTATCGACATATCTCCGGCAGTACAAGAGCTGCACTTCTGAAACTGGGTACTTCAGTAGAAAATGTGTCTCCGCGATTGTCTGGAAAGTTTCGTTGCACAATTCGAATAAATGTGGAAGTTATAAACAAAAGCGATATCAACTTTAAAACGCGCTAAATTTTGTTGATGTTTTGCGTATTCAGTTTGTATCGACATATCTCCGGCAGTACAAAAGCTGCACTTCTGAAACTTGGTACTTCAGTAGAAAAGGCCTATCCGCGACTGTCTGCGAAGTTTCGTTGCACAATTCGAATAAATGTGGAAGTTATAAACAAAAGCGATATCAACTTTAAAACGCGCTAAATTTTGTTGATGTTTTGCGTATTCAGTTTGTATCGACATATCTCCAGCAGTGCAAGAGCTGCACTTCTGAAACTTGGTACTTCAGTAGAAAAGGCCTATCCGCGACAGTCTGCAGAGTTTCGTAGCACAATTCGAATAAATGTGGAAGTTATAAACAAAAGCGATATCAACTTTAAAACGCACTGAATTTTGTTGAGGTTTTGCGTATTCAGTTTGTATCGACATATCTCCGGCAGTACAAAGGCTGCACTTCTGAGACTTGGTACTTCAGTAGTAAATGTGTCTCCGCGACTGTCTGCAAAGTTTCGTTGCACAATTCGAATAAATGTGGAAGTTATAAACAAAAGCGATATCAACTTTAAAACGCGCTAAATTTTGTTGATGTTTTGCGTATTCAGTTTGTATCGACATATCTCCGGCAGTACAAGTACTGCACTTCTGAAACTTGGTACTTCAGTAGAAAAGGCCTATCCGCGACTGTCTGCAAAGTCTCGTTGCACAATTCGAATAAATGTGGAAGTGATAAACAAAAGCGATATCAACTTTAAAACGCGCTAAATTTTGTTGATGTTTTGCGTATTCAGTTTGTATCGACATATCTCCGGCAGTACAAGAGCTGCACTTCTGAAACTTGGTACTTCAGTAGAAAATGTGTCTCCGCAGTTGTCTGCAAAGTTTCGTAACACAATTCGAATAAATGTGGGAGTTATAAACAAAAGCGATATCAACTTTAAAACGCGCTAAATTTTGTTGATGTTTTGCGTATTCAGTTTGTATCGACATATCTCCGGCAGTACAATAGCTGCACTTCTGAAACTTGGTACTTCAGTAGAAAAGGCCTATCCGCGACTGTCTGCAAAGTTTCGTTGCACAATTCGAATAAATGTGGAAGTTATAAACAAAAGCGATATTAACTTTAAAACGCGCTAAATTTTGTTGATGTTTTGCGTATTCAGTTTGTATCGACATATCTCCGGCAGTACATAAGCTGCACTTCTGAAACTTGGTACTTCAGTAGAAAAGGCCTATCCGCGACTGTCTGCAAAGTTTCGTTGCACAATTCGAATAAATGTGGAAGTTATAAACCAAAGCGATATCAACTTTAAAACGCGCTAAATTTTGTTGATGTTTTGCGTATTCAGTTTGTATCGACATATCTCCGGCAGTACAAAAGCTGCACTTCTGAGACTTGGTACTTCAGTAGAAAATGTGTCTCCGCGACTGTCTGCAATGTTTCGTTGCACAATTCAAATAAATGTGGAAGTGATAAACAAAAGCGATATCAACTTTAAAACGCACTAAATTTTGATGATGTTTCGCGTATTCAGTTTGTATCGACATATCTCTGGCACTACAATAGGGCGACTTCTGAAACTTGGTACTTCAGGAGTAAATGCCGATCGGCGACCGTCTGCAAAGTTTCGTTGCACAATTCGAATAAATGTAGAAGTTATAACCAAAAGCGATATCAACTTTAAAACGCGCTAAATTTTGTTGATGTTTTGCGTATTCAGTTTGTATCGACATATCTCCGGCAGTACAAAAGCTGCACTTCTGAAACTTGGTACTTCAGTAGAAAATGTGTCTCCGCGGTTGTCTGCAAAGTTTCGTTGCACAATTCGAATAAATGTGGAAGTTATAAACAAAAGCGATATCAACTTTAAAACGCGCTAAATTTTATTGATGTTTTGCGTATTCAGTTTGTATCGACATATCTCCGGCAGTACAAAAGCTGCACTTCTGAAACTTGGTACTTAAGTAGAAAAGGCCTATCCGCGACTGTCTGCAAAGTTTCGTTGCACAATTCGAATAAATGTGGAAGTGATAAACAAAAGCGATATCAACTTTAAAACGCGCTAAATTTTGTTGATGATTTGCGTATTCAGTTTGTATCGACATATCTCCGGCAGTACAAGAGCTGCACTTCTGAAACTCGTGACTTCAGTAGAAAATGTGTCTCCGCGACTGTCTGCAAAGTTTCGTTGCACAATTCCAATAAATGTGGAAGTGATAAACAAAAGCGATATCAACTTTATACCGCGCTAAATTTTGTTGATGTTTTGCGTATTCAGTTTGTATCGACATATCTCCGGCAGTGCAAGAGCTGCACTTCTGAAACTTAATACTTCAGTAGAAAAGGCCTATCTGCGACTGTCTGCAAAGTTTCGTTGCACAATTCGAATAAATGTGGAAGTTATAAACAAAAGCGATATCAACTTTAAAACGCGCTACATTTTGTTAATGTTTTGCGTATTCAGTTTGTATCGACATATCTCCGGCAGTACAAGAGCTGTACTTCTGAGACTTGGTACTTCATTAGAAAATGTGTCTCCGCGACTGTCTGCAAAGTTTCGTTGCACAATTCGAATAAATGTGGAAGTTATAAACAAAAGCGATATCAACTTTAAAACGCGCTAAATTTTGTTGATGTTTTGCGTATTCAGTTTGTATCGACATATCTCCGGCAGTACAAACGCTGCACTTCTGAAACTTGGTACTTCAGTAGAAAAGGCCTATCCGCGACTGTCTGCAAAGTTTCGTTGCACAATTCGAATAAATGTGGAAGTTATAAACAAAAGCGATATCAACTTTAAAACGCGTTAAATTTTGTTGATGTTTTGCGTATTCAGTTTGTATCGACATATCTCCGGCAGTACAAGAGCTGCGCATCTGAGACTTGGTACTTCAGTAGAAAATGTGTCTCCGCGACTGTCTGCAAAGTTCGTTGCACAATTCGAATAAATGTAGAAGTTATAAACAAAAGCGATATCAACTTTAAAACGCGCTAAATTTTGTTGATGTTTTGCGTATTCAGTTTGTATCGACATATCTCCGGCAGTACAGCAGCTGCACTTCTGAAACTTGGTACTTCAGTAGAAAATGTGTCTGCGCGGTTGTCTGCAAAGTTTCGTTGCACAATTCGAATAAATGTGGAAGTTATAAACAAAAGCGATATCAACTTTAAAACGCGCTAAATTTTGTTGATGTTTTGCGTATAAAGTTTGTATCGACATATCTCCGGCAGTACAAAAGCTGCACTTCTGAAACTTGGTACTTCAGTAGAAAAGGCCTATCCGCGACTGTCTGCAAAGTTTCGTTGCACAACTCGAATAAATGTGGAAGTTATAAACAAAAGCGATATCAACTTTAAAACGCGCTAAATTTTGTTGATGTTTTGCGTATTCAGTTTGTATCGACATATCTCCGGCAGTACAAGTACTGCACTTCTGAAACTTGGTACTTCAGTAGAAAAGGCCTATCCGCGACTGTCTGCAAAGTCTCGTTGCACAATTCGAATAAATGTGGAAGTGATAAACAAAAGCGATATCAACTTTAAAACGCGCTAAATTTTGTTGATGTTTTGCGTATTCAGTTTGTATCGACATATCTCCGGCAGTACAAGAGCTGCACTTCTGAAACTTGGTACTTCAGTAGAAAATGTGTCTCCGCAGTTGTCTGCAAAGTTTCGTAACACAATTCGAATAAATGTGGGAGTTATAAACAAAAGCGATATCAACTTTAAAACGCGCTAAATTTTGTTGATGTTTTGCGTATTCAGTTTGTATCGACATATCTCCGGCAGTACAATAGCTGCACTTCTGAAACTTGGTACTTCAGTAGAAAAGGCCTATCCGCGACTGTCTGCAAAGTTTCGTTGCACAATTCGAATAAATGTGGAAGTTATAAACAAAAGCGATATTAACTTTAAAACGCGCTAAATTTTGTTGATGTTTTGCGTATTCAGTTTGTATCGACATATCTCCGGCAGTACAAAAGCTGCACTTCTGAAACTTGGTACTTCAGTAGAAAAGGCCTATCCGCGACTGTCTGCAAAGTTTCGTTGCACAATTCGAATAAATGTGGAAGTTATAAACAAAAGCGATATCAACTTTAAAACGCGCTGAATTTTGTTGATGTTTTGCGTATTCAGTTTGTATCGACATATCTCCGGCAGTCCAAGAGCTGCACTTCTGAAACTTGGTACTTCAGTAGAAAATGTGTCTCCGCGACTGTCTGCAAAGTTTCGTTGCACAATTCGAATAAATGTGGAAGTGATAAACAAAAGCGATATCAACTTTAAAACGCGCTAAATTTTGTTGATGTTTTGCGTATTCAGTTTGTATCGACATATCTCCGGCAGTACAAAAGCTGCACTTCTGAAACTTGGTACTTCAGTAGAAAATGTGTGTCCGCGATTGTCTGCAAAGTTTCGTTGCACAATTCGAATAAATGTGGAAGTTATAAACCAAAGCGATATCAACTTTAAAACGCGCTAAATTTTGTTGATGTTTTGCGTATTCAGTTTGTATCGACATATCTCCGGCAGTACAAAAGCTGCACTTCTGAGACTTGGTACTTCAGTAGAAAATGTGTCTCCGCGACTGTCTGCAAAGTTTCGTTGCACAATTCGAATAAATGTAGAAGTTATAACCAAAAGCGATATCAACTTTAAAACGCGCTAAATTTTGTTGATGTTTTGCGTATTCAGTTTGTATCGACATATCTCCGGCAGTACAAAAGCTGCACTTCTGAAACTTGGTACTTCAGTAGAAAATGTGTCTCCGCGGTTGTCTGCAAAGTTTCGTTGCACAATTCGAATAAATGTGGAAGTTATAAACAAAAGCGATATCAACTTTAAAACGCGCTAAATTTTATTGATGTTTTGCGTATTCAGTTTGTATCGACATATCTCCGGCAGTACAAAAGCTGCACTTCTGAAACTTGGTACTTAAGTAGAAAAGGCCTATCCGCGACTGTCTGCAAAGTTTCGTTGCACAATTCGAATAAATGTGGAAGTTATAAACAAAAGCGATATCAACTTTAAAACGCGCTAAATTTTGTTGATGATTTGCGTATTCAGTTTGTATCGACATATCTCCGGCAGTACAAGAGCTGCACTTCTGAAACTCGTGACTTCAGTAGAAAATGTGTCTCCGCGACTGTCTGCAAAGTTTCGTTGCACAATTCCAATAAATGTGGAAGTGATAAACAAAAGCGATATCAACTTTATACCGCGCTAAATTTTGTTGATGTTTTGCGTATTCAGTTTGTATCGACATATCTCCGGCAGTGCAAGAGCTGCACTTCTGAAACTTAATACTTCAGTAGAAAAGGCCTATCTGCGACTGTCTGCAAAGTTTCGTTGCACAATTCGAATAAATGTGGAAGTTATAAACAAAAGCGATATCAACTTTAAAACGCGCTACATTTTGTTAATGTTTTGCGTATTCAGTTTGTATCGACATATCTCCGGCAGTACAAGAGCTGTACTTCTGAGACTTGGTACTTCATTAGAAAATGTGTCTCCGCGACTGTCTGCAAAGTCTCGTTGCACAATTCGAATAAATGTGGAAGTTATAAACAAAAGCGATATCAACTTTAAAACGCGCTAAATTTTGTTGATGTTTTGCGTATTCAGTTTGTATCGACATATCTCCGGCAGTACAAACGCTGCACTTCTGAAACTTGGTACTTCAGTAGAAAAGGCCTATCCGCGACTGTCTGCAAAGTTTCGTTGCACAATTCGAATAAATGTGGAAGTTATAAACAAAAGCGATATCAACTTTAAAACGCGTTAAATTTTGTTGATGTTTTGCGTATTCAGTTTGTATCGACATATCTCCGGCAGTACAAGAGCTGCGCATCTGAGACTTGGTACTTCAGTAGAAAATGTGTCTCCGCGACTGTCTGCAAAGTTCGTTGCACAATTCGAATAAATGTAGAAGTTATAAACAAAAGCGATATCAACTTTAAAACGCGCTAAATTTTGTTGATGTTTTGCGTATTCAGTTTGTATCGACATATCTCCGGCAGTACAGCAGCTGCACTTCTGAAACTTGGTACTTCAGTAGAAAATGTGTCTGCGCGGTTGTCTGCAAAGTTTCGTTGCACAATTCGAATAAATGTGGAAGTTATAAACAAAAGCGATATCAACTTTAAAACGCGCTAAATTTTGTTGATGTTTTGCGTATAAAGTTTGTATCGACATATCTCCGGCAGTACAAAAGCTGCACTTCTGAAACTTGGTACTTCAGTAGAAAAGGCCTATCCGCGACTGTCTGCAAAGTTTCGTTGCACAACTCGAATAAATGTGGAAGTTATAAACAAAAGCGATATCAACTTTAAAACGCGCTAAATTTTGTTGATGATTTGCGTATTCAGTTTGTATCGACATATCTCCGGCAGTACAAGAGCTGCACTTCTGAGACTCGTGACTTCAGTAGAAAATGTGTCTCCGCGACTGTCTGCAAAGTTTCGTTGCACAATTCGAATAAATGTGGAAGTTATAAACAAAAGCGATATCAACTTTAAAACGCGCTAAATTTTGTTGATGTTTTGCGTATTCAGTTTGTATCGACATATCTCCGGCAGTACAAGAGCTGCACTTCTGAAACTTGGTACTTCAGTAGAAAATGTGTCTCCGCGATTGTCTGCAAAGTTTCGTTGCACAATTCGAATAAATGTGGAAGTTATAAACAAAAGCGATATCAACTTTAAAACGCGCTAAATTTTGTTGATGTTTTGCGTATTCAGTTTGTATCGACATATCTCCGGCAGTACAAAAGCTGCACTTCTGAAACTTGGTACTTCAGTAGAAAAGGCCTATCCGCGACTGTCTGGAAAGTTTCGTTGCACAATTCGAATAAATGTGGAAGTTATAAACAAAAGCGATATCAACTTTAAAACGCGCTACATTTTGTTAATGTTTTGCGTATTCAGTTTGTATCGACATATCTCCGGCAGTACAAGAGCTGCACTTCTGAAACTTGGTACTTCAGTAGAAAATGTGTCTCCGCGACTGTCTGCAAAGTTTCGTTGCACAATTCGAATAAATGTGGAAGTTATAAACAAAAGCGATATCAACTTTAAAACGCGCTAAATTTTGTTGATGTTTTGCGTATTCAGTTTGTATCGACATATCTCCGGCAGTACAAAGGCTGCACTTCTGAAACTTGGTACTTCAGTAGAAAATGTGTCTCCGCGATTGTCTGCAAAGTTTCGTTGCACAATTCGAATAAATGTGGAAGTTATAAACCAAAGCGATATCAACTTTAAAAGGCGCTAAATTTTGTTGATGTTTTGCGTATTCAGTTTGTATCGACATATCTCCGGCAGTACAAAAGCTGCACTTCTGAGACTTGGTACTTCAGTAGAAAATGTGTCTCCGCGACTGTCTGCAAAGTATCGTTGCACAATTCGAATAAATGTAGAAGTTATAACCAAAAGCGATATCAACTTTAAAACGCGCTAAATTTTGTTGATGTTTTGCGTATTCAGTTTGTATCGACATATCTCCGGCAGTACAAAAGCTGCACTTCTGAAACTTGGTACTTCAGTAGAAAATGTGTCTCCGCGACTGTCTGCAAAGTTTCGTTGCACAATTCGAATAAATGTAGAAGTTATAACCAAAAGCGATATCAACTTTAAAACGCGCTAAATTTTGTTGATGTTTTGCGTATTCAGTTTGTATCGACATATCTCCGGCAGTACAAAAGCTGCACTTCTGAAACTTGGTACTTCAGTAGAAAATGTGTCTCCGCGGTTGTCTGCAAAGTTTCGTTGCACAATTCGAATAAATGTGGAAGTTATAAACAAAAGCGATATCAACTTTAAAACGCGCTAAATTTTATTGATGTTTTGCGTATTCAGTTTGTATCGACATATCTCCGGCAGTACAAAAGCTGCACTTCTGAAACTTGGTACTTAAGTAGAAAAGGCCTATCCGCGACTGTCTGCAAAGTTTCGTTGCACAATTCGAATAAATGTGGAAGTTATAAACAAAAGCGATATCAACTTTAAAACGCGCTAAATTTTGTTGATGATTTGCGTATTCAGTTTGTATCGACATATCTCCGGCAGTACAAGAGCTGCACTTCTGAAACTCGTGACTTCAGTAGAAAATGTGTCTCCGCGACTGTCTGCAAAGTTTCGTTGCACAATTCCAATAAATGTGGAAGTGATAAACAAAA
Organism: Sepiola atlantica; assembly: GCA_963556195.1. Lineage (NCBI taxonomy): Eukaryota > Metazoa > Mollusca > Cephalopoda > Sepiida > Sepiolidae > Sepiola > Sepiola atlantica. The sequence goes on from CAUVYP010001238.1 coordinate 816,800, forward strand.
GCGATATCAACTTTATACCGCGCTAAATTTTGTTGATGTTTTGCGTATTCAGTTTGTATCGACATATCTCCGGCAGTGCAAGAGCTGCACTTCTGAAACTTAATACTTCAGTAGAAAAGGCCTATCTGCGACTGTCTGCAAAGTTTCGTTGCACAATTCGAATAAATGTGGAAGTTATAAACAAAAGCGATATCAACTTTAAAACGCGCTACATTTTGTTAATGTTTTGCGTATTCAGTTTGTATCGACATATCTCCGGCAGTACAAGAGCTGTACTTCTGAGACTTGGTACTTCAGTAGAAAATGTGTCTCCGCGACTGTCTGCAAAGTTTCGTTGCACAATTCGAATAAATGTGGAAGTTATAAACAAAAGCGATATCAACTTTAAAACGCGCTAAATTTTGTTGATGTTTTGCGTATTCAGTTTGTATCGACATATCTCCGGCAGTACAAACGCTGCACTTCTGAAACTTGGTACTTCAGTAGAAAAGGCCTATCCGCGACTGTCTGCAAAGTTTCGTTGCACAATTCGAATAAATGTGGAAGTTATAAACAAAAGCGATATCAACTTTAAAACGCGTTAAATTTTGTTGATGTTTTGCGTATTCAGTTTGTATCGACATATCTCCGGCAGTACAAGAGCTGCACTTCTGAGACTTGGTACTTCAGTAGAAAATGTGTCTCCGCGACTGTCTGCAAAGTTCGTTGCACAATTCGAATAAATGTAGAAGTTATAAACAAAAGCGATATCAACTTTAAAACGCGCTAAATTTTGTTGATGTTTTGCGTATTCAGTTTGTATCGACATATCTCCGGCAGTAGCACAGCTGCACTTCTGAAACTTGGTACTTCAGTAGAAAATGTGTCTGCGCGGTTGTCTGCAAAGTTTCGTTGCACAATTCGAATAAATGTGGAAGTTATAAACAAAAGCGATATCAACTTTAAAACGCGCTAAATTTTGTTGATGTTTTGCGTATTCAGTTTGTATCGACATATCTCCGGCAGTACAAAAGCTGCACTTCTGAAACTGGGTACTTCAGTAGAAAAGGCCTATCCGCGACTGTCTGCAAAGTTTCGTTGCACAACTCGAATAAATGTGGAAGTTATAAACAAAAGCGATATCAACTTTAAAACGCGCTAAATTTTGTTGATGATTTGCGTATTCAGTTTGTATCGACATATCTCCGGCAGTACAAGAGCTGCACTTCTGAGACTCGTGACTTCAGTAGAAAATGTGTCTCCGCGACTGTCTGCAAAGTTTCGTTGCACAATTCGAATAAATGTGGAAGTTATAAACAAAAGCGATATCAACTTTAAAACGCGCTAAATTTTGTTGATGTTTTGCGTATTCAGTTTGTATCGACATATCTCCGGCAGTACAAGAGCTGCACTTCTGAAACTTGGTACTTCAGTAGAAAATGTGTCTCCGCGATTGTCTGCAAAGTTTCGTTGCACAATTCGAATAAATGTGGAAGTTATAAACAAAAGCGATATCAACTTTAAAACGCGCTAAATTTTGTTGATGTTTTGCGTATTCAGTTTGTATCGACATATCTCCGGCAGTACAAAAGCTGCACTTCTGAAACTTGGTACTTCAGTAGAAAAGGCCTATCCGCGACTGTCTGGAAAGTTTCGTTGCACAATTCGAATAAATGTGGAAGTTATAAACAAAAGCGATATCAACTTTAAAACGCGCTAAATTTTGTTAATGTTTTGCGTATTCAGTTTGTATCGACATATCTCCGGCAGTACAAGAGCTGCACTTCTGAAACTTGGTACTTCGGTAGAAAATGTGTCTCCGCGACTGTCTGCAAAGTTTCGTTGCACAATTCGAATAAATGTGGAAGTTATAAACAAAAGCGATATCAACTTTAAAACGCGCTAAATTTTGTTGATGTTTTGCGTATTCAGTTTGTATCGACATATCTCCGGCAGTACAAAGGCTGCACTTCTGAAACTTGGTACTTCAGTAGAAAATGTGTCTCCGCGATTGTCTGCAAAGTTTCGTTGCACAATTCGAATAAATGTGGAAGTTATAAACCAAAGCGATATCAACTTTAAAAGGCGCTAAATTTTGTTGATGTTTTGCGTATTCAGTTTGTATCGACATATCTCCGGCAGTACAAAAGCTGCACTTCTGAGACTTGGTACTTCAGTAGAAAATGTGTCTCCGCGACTGTCTGCAAAGTTTCGTTGCACAATTCGAATAAATGTAGAAGTTATAACTAAAAGCGATATCAACTTTAAAACGCGCTAAATTTTGTTGATGTTTTGCGTATTCAGTTTGTATCGACATATCTCCGGCAGTACAAAAGCTGCACTTCTGAAACTTCGTACTTCAGTAGAAAATGTGTCTCCGCGGTTGTCTGCAAAGTTTCGTTGCACAATTCGAATAAATGTGGAAGTTATAAACAAAAGCGATATCAACTTTAAAACGCGCTAAATTTTATTGATGTTTTGCGTATTCAGTTTGTATCGACATATCTCCGGCAGTACAAAAGCTGCACTTCTGAAACTTGGTACTTAAGTAGAAAAGGCCTATCCGCGACTGTCTGCAAAGTTTCGTTGCACAATTCGAATAAATGTGGAAGTTATAAACAAAAGCGATATCAACTTTAAAACGCGCTAAATTTTGTTGATGATTTGCGTATTCAGTTTGTATCGACATATCTCCGGCAGTACAAGAGCTGCACTTCTGAAACTCGTGACTTCAGTAGAAAATGTGTCTCCGCGACTGTCTGCAAAGTTTCGTTGCACAATTCCAATAAATGTGGAAGTGATAAACAAAAGCGATATCAACTTTATACCGCGCTAAATTTTGTTGATGTTTTGCGTATTCAGTTTGTATCGACATATCTCCGGCAGTGCAAGAGCTGCACTTCTGAAACTTAATACTTCAGTAGAAAAGGCCTATTTGCGACTGTCTGCAAAGTTTCGTTGCACAATTCGAATAAATGTGGAAGTTATAAACAAAAGCGATATCAACTTTAAAACGCGCTACATTTTGTTAATGTTTTGCGTATTCAGTTTGTATCGACATATCTCCGGCAGTACAAGAGCTGTACTTCTGAGACTTGGTACTTCAGTAGAAAATGTGTCTCCGCGACTGTCTGCAAAGTTTCGTTGCACAATTCGAATAAATGTGGAAGTTATAAACAAAAGCGATATCAACTTTAAAACGCGCTAAATTTTGTTGATGTTTTGCGTATTCAGTTTGTATCGACATATCTCCGGCAGTACAAACGCTGCACTTCTGAAACTTGGTACTTCAGTAGAAAAGGCCTATCCGCGACTGTCTGCAAAGTTTCGTTGCACAATTCGAATAAATGTGGAAGTTATAAACAAAAGCGATATCAACTTTAAAACGCGCTAAATTTTGTTGATGTTTTGCGTATTCAGTTTGTATCGACATATCTCCGGCAGTACAAGAGCTGCACTTCTGAGACTTGGTACTTCAGTAGAAAATGTGTCTCCGCGACTGTCTGCAAAGTTCGTTGCACAATTCGAATAAATGTAGAAGTTATAAACAAAAGCGATATCAACTTTAAAACGCGCTAAATTTTTTGTTGATGTTTTGCGTATTCAGTTTGTATCGACATATCTCCGGCAGTACAGCAGCTGCACTTCTGAAACTTGGTACTTCAGTAGAAAATGTGTCTGCGCGGTTGTCTGCAAAGTTTCGTTGCACAATTCGAATAAATGTGGATGTTATAAACAAAAGCGATATCTACTTTAAAACGCGCTAAATTTTGTTGATGTTTTGCGTATTCAGTTTGTATCGACATATCTCCGGCAGTACAAAAGCTGCACTTCTGAAACTTGGTACTTCAGTAGAAAAGGCCTATCCGCGACTGTCTGCAAAGTTTCGTTGCACAACTCGAATAAATGTGGAAGTTATAAACAAAAGCGATATCAACTTTAAAACGCGCTAAATTTTGTTGATGATTTGCGTATTCAGTTTGTATCGACATATCTCCGGCAGTACAAGAGCTGCACTTCTGAGACTCGTGACTTCAGTAGAAAATGTGTCTCCGCGACTGTCTGCAAAGTTTCGTTGCACAATTCGAATAAATGTGGAAGTTATAAACAAAAGCGATATCAACTTTAAAACGCGCTAAATTTTGTTGATGTTTTGCGTATTCAGTTTGTATCGACATATCTCCGGCAGTACAAGAGCTGCACTTCTGAAACTTGGTACTTCAGTAGAAAATGTGTCTCCGCGATTGTCTGCAAAGTTTCGTTGCACAATTCGAATAAATGTGGAAGTTATAAACAAAAGCGATATCAACTTTAAAACGCGCTAAATTTTGTTGATGTTTTGCGTATTCAGTTTGTATCGACATATCTCCGGCAGTACAAAAGCTGCACTTCTGAAACTTGGTACTTCAGTAGAAAAGGCCTATCCGCGACTGTCTGGAAAGTTTCGTTACACAATTCGAATAAATGTGGAAGTTATAAACAAAAGCGATATCAACTTTAAAACGCGCTAAATTTTGTTAATGTTTTGCGTATTCAGTTTGTATCGACATATCTCCGGCAGTACAAGAGCTGTACTTCTGAGACTTGGTACTTCAGTAGTGAATGTGTCTCCGCGACTGTCTGCAAAGTTTCGTTGCACAATTCGAATAAATGTAGAAGTTATAAACAAAAGCGATATCAACTTTAAAACGCGCTAAATTTTGTTGATGTTTTGCGTATTCAGTTTGTATCGACATATCTCAAGCAGTACAAGAGCTGCACTTCTGAAACTTGGTACTTCAGTAGAAAATGTGTCTCCGCGACTGTCTGCAAAGTTTCGTTGCACAATTCGAATAAATGTGGAAGTTATAAACAAAAGCGATATCAACTTTAAAACGCGCTAAATTTTATTGATGTTTTGCGTATTCAGTTTGTATCGACATATCTCGGGCAGTACAAAAGCTGCACTTCTGAAACTTGGTACTTAAGTAGAAAGGCCTATCCGCGACTGTCTGCAGAGTTTCGTTGCACAATTCGAATAAATGTGGAAGTTATAAACAAAAGCGATATCAACTTTAAAACGCGCTAAATTTTGTTGATGATTTGCGTATTCAGTTTGTATCGACATATCTCCGGCAGTACAAGAGCTGCACTTCTGAGACTCGTGACTTCAGTAGTAAATGTGTCTCCGCGACTGTCTGCAAAGTTTCGTTGCACAATTCGAATAAATGTGGAAGTTATAAACAAAAGCGATATCAACTTTAAAACGCGCTAAATTTTGTTGATGTTTTGCGTATTCAGTTTGTATCGACATATCTCCGGCAGTACAGCAGCTGCACTTCTGAAACTTGGTACTTCAGTAGAAAATGTGTCTCCGCGGTTGTCTGCAAAGTTTCGTTGCACAATTCGAATAAATGTGGAAGTTATAAACAAAAGCGATATCAACTTTAAAACGCGCTAAATTTTTTTGATGATTTGCGTATTCAGTTTGTATCGACATATCTCCAACAGTACAAAAGCTGTACTTCTGAAACTTGGTACTTCAGTAGAAAAGGCCTATCCGCGACTGTCTGCAAAGTTTCGTTGCACAATTCGAATAAATGTGGAAGTTATAAACAAAAGCGATATCAACTTTACAACTCGCTAAATTTTGTTAATGTTTTGCGTATTCAGTTTGTATCGACATATCTCCGGAAGTACAAGAGCTGCACTTCTGAGACTTGGTACTTCTGTAGAAAATGTGTCTCCGCGGTTGTCTGCAAAGTTTCGTTGCACAATTCGAATAAATGTGGAAGTTATTAACAAAAGCGATATCAACTTTAAAACGCGCTAAATTTTGTTGATGTTTTTCGTATTAAGTTTGTATCGACATATCTCCGGCAGTACAAGAGCGGCACTTCTGAAACTTGGTACTTCAGTAGAAAATGCCTATGCGCGACTGTCTGCAAAGTTTCGTTGCACAATTCGAATAAATGTGGAAGTTATAAACAAAAGCGATATCAACTTTAAAACGCGCTAAATTTTGTTGATGTTTTGCGTATTCAGTTTGTATCGACATCTCTCACGCAGTACAAAAGCTGCACTTCTGAAACTTGGTACTTCAGTAGAAAAGGCCTATCCGCGACTGTCTGCAAAGTTTCGTTGCACAATTCGAATAAATGTGGAAGTTATAAACAAAAGCGATATCAACTTTAAAACGCGCTAAATTTTGTTAATGTTTTGCGTATTCAGTTTGTATCGACATATCTCCGGCAGTACAAGAGCTGTACTTCTGAGACTTGGTACTTCAGTAGTGAATGTGTCTCCGCGACTGTCTGCAAAGTTTCGTTGCACAATTCGAATAAATGTAGAAGTTATAAACAAAAGCGATATCAACTTTAAAACGCGCTAAATTTTGTTGATGTTTTGCGTATTCAGTTTGTATCGACATATCTCAGGCAGTACAAGAGCTGCACTTCTGAAACTTGGTACTTCAGTAGAAAATGTGTCTCCGCGACTGTCTGCAAAGTTTCGTTGCACAATTCGAATAAATGTGGAAGTTATAAACAAAAGCGATATCAACTTTAAAACGCGCTAAATTTTATTGATGTTTTGCGTATTCAGTTTGTATCGACATATCTCGGGCAGTACAAAAGCTGCACTTCTGAAACTTGGTACTTAAGTAGAAAGGCCTATCCGCGACTGTCTGCAGAGTTTCGTTGCACAATTCGAATAAATGTGGAAGTTATAAACAAAAGCGATATCAACTTTAAAACGCGCTAAATTTTGTTGATGATTTGCGTATTCAGTTTGTATCGACATATCTCCGGCAGTACAAGAGCTGCACTTCTGAGACTCGTGACTTCAGTAGTAAATGTGTCTCCGCGACTGTCTGCAAAGTTTCGTTGCACAATTCGAATAAATGTGGAAGTTATAAACAAAAGCGATATCAACTTTAAAACGCGCTAAATTTTGTTGATGTTTTGCGTATTCAGTTTGTATCGACATATCTCCGGCAGTACAGCAGCTGCACTTCTGAAACTTGGTACTTCAGTAGAAAATGTGTCTCCGCGGTTGTCTGCAAAGTTTCGTTGCACAATTCGAATAAATGTGGAAGTTATAAACAAAAGCGATATCAACTTTAAAACGCGCTAAATTTTTTTGATGATTTGCGTATTCAGTTTGTATCGACATATCTCCAACAGTACAAAAGCTGTACTTCTGAAACTTGGTACTTCAGTAGAAAAGGCCTATCCGCGACTGTCTGCAAAGTTTCGTTGCACAATTCGAATAAATGTGGAAGTTATAAACAAAAGCGATATCAACTTTACAACGCGCTAAATTTTGTTAATGTTTTGCGTATTCAGTTTGTATCGACATATCTCCGGAAGTACAAGAGCTGCACTTCTGAGACTTGGTACTTCTGTAGAAAATGTGTCTCCGCGGTTGTCTGCAAAGTTTCGTTGCACAATTCGAATAAATGTGGAAGTTATTAACAAAAGCGATATCAACTTTAAAACGCGCTAAATTTTGTTGATGTTTTTCGTATTAAGTTTGTATCGACATATCTCCGGCAGTACAAGAGCGGCACTTCTGAAACTTGGTACTTCAGTAGAAAATGCCTATGCGCGACTGTCTGCAAAGTTTCGTTGCACAATTCGAATAAATGTGGAAGTTATAAACAAAAGCGATATCAACTTTAAAACGCGCTAAATTTTGTTGATGTTTTGCGTATTCAGTTTGTATCGACATCTCTCACGCAGTACAAAAGCTGCACTTCTGAAACTATGTACTTCAGTAGAAAAGGCCTATCCGCGACTGTCTGCAAAGTTTCGTTGCACAATTCGAATAAATGTGGAAGTTATAAACAAAAGCGATATCAACTTTAAAACGCGCTAAATTTTGTTGATGTTTTGCGTATTCAGTTTGTATCGACATATCTCCGGCAGTACAAAAGCTGCACTTCTGAAACTTGGTACTTCAGTAGAAAAGGCCTATCCGCGACTGTCTGCAAAGTTTCGTTGCACAATTCGAATAAATGTGGAAGTTATAAACAAAAGCGATATAAACTTTAAAACGCACTAAATTTTGTTGATGTTTTGCGTATTCAGTTTGTATCGACATATCTCCGGCAGTAGTGGAGCTGCCCTTCTGACACTTGATACTTCAGTAGAAAATGCCTATCCGAGACTGTCTGCAAAGTTTCGTGGCACAATTCGAATAAATGTGGAAGTTATAATCAAAAGCGATATCAACTTTAAAACGCGCTAAATTTTGTTGAGGTTTTGCGTATTCAGTTTGTATCGACATATCTCAGGCAGTACAAGAGCTGCACTTCTGTAACTTGGTACTTCAGTAGAAAATGTGTCTCCGCGGTTGTCTGCAAAGTGTCGTTACACAATTCGAATAAATGTGGAAGTTATAAACAAAAGCGATATCAACTTTAAAACGCGCTAAATTTTGTTGAGTTTTTGCGTATTCAGTTTGTATCGACATATCTCCAACAGTCCAAGAGTTGCACTTCTGAGACTTGGTACTTCAGTAGAAAATGTGTCTCCGCGACTGTATGCAAAGTTTCATGGCACAATTCTAATAAATGTGGAAGTGATAAACAAAAGCGATATCAACTTTAAAACGCGCTAAATTTTGTTGATGTTTTGCGTATTCAGTTTGTATCGACATATCTCCGGCAGTACAAGAGCTGCCTTCTGAAACTTGGTGTTTCAGTAGAAAATGTCTATCCGCGACTGTCTGCAAAGTGTCGTTGCACAATTCGAATAAATGTGGAAGTTATAAACAAAAGCGATATCAACTTTAAAACGCGCTAAATTTTGTTGATGTTTTGCGTATTAAGTTTGTATCGACATATCTCCGGCAGTACAAAAGCTGCACTTCTGAAACTTGGTACTTCAGTAGAAAAGGCCTATCCGCGACTGTCTGCAAAGTTTCGTCGTACAATTCGAATAAATGTGGAAGTTATAAACAAAGGCGATATCAACTTTAAAACGCGCTGAATTTTGTTGATGTTTTGCGTATTCAGTTTGTATCGACATATCTCCGGCAGTGCAAGAGCTGCACTTCTTAAACTTGGTACTTCAGTAGAAAATGTGTCTCCGCGGTTGTCTGCAAAGTTTCGTTGCACAATTCGAATAAATGTGAAAGTTATAAACAAAAGCGATATCAACTTTAAAACGCGCTAAATTTTGTTGATGTTTTGCGTATTCAGTTTGTATCGACATATCTCCGGCAGTACAAGAGCTGCACTTCTGAAACTTGGTACTTCAGTAGAAAATGTGTCTCCGCGACTGTCTGCAAAGTTTTGTTGCACAATTCGAATAAATGTGGAAGTTATAAACAAAAGCGATATCAACTTTAAAACGCGCTAAATTTTGTTGATGTTTTGCGTATTCAGTTTGTATCGACATATCTCCGGCAGTACAAGAGCTGCACTTCTGAGATTTTGTACTTCAGTAGAAAATGTGTCTCCGCGACTGTCTGCAAAGTTTCGTTGCACAATTCGAATAAATGTGGAAGTGATAAACAAAAGCGATATCAACTTTAAAACGCGCTTGATTTTGCTGATGTTTTGCGTATTAAGTTTGTATCGACATATCTCCGGCAGTACAAGAGCTGCACTTTTGACACTTGGTACTTCAGTAGAAAAGTCCTATCCGCGACTGTCTGCAAAGTTTCGTTGCACAATTCGAATAAATGTGGAAGTTATAATCAAAACCGATATCAACTTTAAAACGCACTAAATTTTGTTGATGTTTTGCGTATTCAGTTTGTATCGACATATCTCCGACAGTACAAAAGCTGCACTTTAGAAACTTGGTACTTCAGTAGGAAATGTGTCTCCGCGGTTGTCTGCAAAGTTTCGTTGCACAATTCGAATAAATGTGGAAGTTATAAACAAAAGCGATATCAACTTTATAAACGCGCGTAATTTTGTTGATGTTTTGCGTATTCAGTTTGTATCGACATATCTCCGGTAGTACAACAGCTGCACTTCTAAAACTTGGTACTTCAGTAGCCAATGAGTCTACGCGACTGTCTGCAAGGTCTCATAGCACAATTCGAATAAATGTGGAAGTTATAAACAAAAGCGATATCAACTTTAAAACGCGCTAAATTTTGTTGATGTTTTGCGTATTCAGTTTGTATCGACATATCTCCGGCAGTACAAGAGCTGCACTTCTGAAACTTAGTACTTCAGTAGAAAATATATCTCCGCGACGGTCTGCAAAGTTTCGTTGAACAATTCGAATAAATGTGGAGGTTATAAACAAAAGCGATATTAACTTTAAAACGCGCTAAATTTTGTTGATGTTTTGCGTATTCAGTTTGTATCGACATATCTCCGGCAGTACAAGAGCTGCACTTCTGAAACTTGGTACTTCAGTAGCCAATGTGTCTCCGCGACTGTCTGCAAAGTTTCGTGGCACAATTCGAATAAATGTGGAAGTTATAAACAAAAGCGATATCAACTTTAAAACGCGCTAAATTTTGTTGATGTTTTGCGTATTCAGTTTGTATCGACATATCTCCGGCAGTACAAGAGCTGCACTTCTGAGACTTGGTACTTCAGTAGAAAATGTGTCTCCGCGACTGTCTGCAAAGTTTCGTCGTACAATTCGAATAAATGTGGAAGTTATAAACAAAAGCGATATCAACTTTAAAACGCGCGTAATTTTGTTGATGTTTTGCGTATTCAGTTTGTATCGACATATCTCCGGCAGTAGAAGAGCTGCACTTCTGAAACTTAGTACTTCAGTAGCAAATATGTCTCCGCAACGGTCTGCAAAGTTTCGTGGAACAATTCGAATAAATGTGGAAGTTATAAACAAAAGCGATATCAACTTTAAAACGCGCTAAATTTTGTTGAGGTTTTGCGTATTCAGTTTGTATCGACATATCTCCGGCAGTACAGCAGCTGCACTTCTGAAACTTGGTACTTCAGTAGGAAATATGTCTCCGCGACGGTCTGCAATGTTTCGTGGAAGAATTAGAATAAATGTAGAAGTTATAAACAAAAGCGATATCAACTTTAAAACGCGCTAAATTTTGTTGATGTTTTGCGTATTCAGTTTGTATCGACATATCTCCGGCAGTACAAGAGCTGCACTTCTGAAACTTGGTACTTAAGTGGAAAGTATGTCTCCGCGACTGTCTGCAAAGTTTCGTTGCACAATTCGAATAAATGTGGAAGTTATAACCAAAAGCGATATCAACTTTAAAACGCGCGTAATTTTGTTGATGTTTTGCGTATTCAGTTTGTATCGACATATCTCCCGTAATACAACAGCTGCACTTCTGAAACTTGGTACTTCAGTAGCAAATGTGTCTACGGGACTGTCTGCAAAGTTTCGTGGCACAATTCGAATAAATGTTGAAGTTATAAACAAAAGCGATATCAACTTTAAAACGCGCTAAATTTTGTTGATGTTTTGCGTATTCAGTTTGTATCGACATATCTCCGGCAGTACAAGAGCTGCACTTCTGAAACTTGGTACTTCAGTAGAAAATATGTCTCCGCGACGGTCTGCAAAGTTTCGTGGAACAATTCGAATAAATGTAGAAGTTATAAACAAAAGCGATATCAACTTTAAAACGCGCTAAATTTTGTTGATGTTTTGCGTATTAAGTTTGTATCGACATATCTCCGGCAGTACAAGAGCTGCACTTCTGAAACTTGGTACTTCAGTGGAAAGTATGTCTCCGCGACTGTCTGCAAAGTTTCGTTGCACAATTCGAATAAATGTGGAAGTTATAAACAAAAGCGATATCAACTTTAAAACGCGCCAAATTTTGTTGATGTTTTGCGTATTCAGTTTGTATCGACATATCTCCAGTAGTACAACAGCTGCACTTCTAAAACTTCGTACTTCAGTAGCAAATGTGTCTACGCGACTGTCTGCAATGTTTCGTGGCACAATTCGAATAAATGTGGAAGTTATAAACAAAAGCGATATCAACTTTAAAACGCGCTAAATTTTGTTGATGTTTTGCGTATTCAGTTTGTATCGACATATCTCCGGCAGTACCAGAGCTGCACTTCTGAAACTTGGTATTTCAGTAGAAAATGCCTATCCGCGACTGTCTGCAAAGTTTCGTTGCACAATTCGAATAAATATTGAAGTTGTAAACAAAAGCGATATCAACTTTAAAACGCGCTAAATTTTGTTGATGTTTTGCGTATTCAGTTTGTATCGACATATCTCCAGTAGTACAATAGCTGCACTTCTGATACTTAGTACTTCAGTAGGAAATGCTTATCCGCGACTGTCTGCAAAGTTTCGTCGTACAATTCGAATAAATGTGGAAGTTATAAACAAAAGCTATATCAACTTTAAAACGCGCTGAATTTTGTTGGAGTTTTTGCGTATTCAGTTTGTATCGACATATCTCCGGCAGTACAAGAGCGGCACTTCTGAAACTTGGTACTTCAGTAGGAAATATGTCTCCGCGACGGTCTGCAAAGTTTCGTGGAACAATTCGAATAAATGTAGAAGTTATAAACAAAAGCGATATCAACTTTAAAACGCGCTAAATTTTGTTGATGTTTTGCGTATTCAGTTTGTATCGACATATCTCCGGCAGTACAAGAGCTGCACTTCTGAAACTTGGTACTTCAGTGGAAAGTATGTCTCCGCGACTGTCTGCAAAGTTTCGTTGCACAATTCGAATAAATGTTAAAGTTATAAACAAAAGCGATATCAACTTTAAAACGCGCTAAATTTTGGTGATGTTTTGCGTATTCAGTTTGTATCGACATATCTACGGTAGTACAACAGCTGCACTTCTAAAACTTGGTACTTCAGTAGCAAATGTGTCTACGCGACTGTCTGCAAAGTTTCGTTGCACAATTCGAATAAATGTGGAAGTTATAAACAAAAGCGATATCAACTTTAAAAGGCGCGTAATTTTGTTGATGTTTTGCGTATTCAGTTTGTATCGACATATCTCCGGCAGTACAAGAGCTGCACTTCAACTCTTTCGACGTTTTTCTTTTTGAACTTGTATACTGTTTAAAACTGGTTCATTCTTAAACAATTTGTACAAGTTTTTTCAAATACTGGAGATTATTCCTGTTTATTTCGTGTTCATGTCCACAATACTAACATTTTTTTCTTTTTTAACATGTACGTATTGTTGACTATTTGTACGCCGGGTTGACTTTTGATGATCGTTGTATTTCTGTATTCTTGTTGCTGTATAAAGTCAATGAAAGTATTTAAGAACATGTTTCCTATTTGTAGCTGTTTGATTACTTTATTCCTGTGTGACGCAATGCACATACCTTCAATTAATCTTTATTGAATTAAATCTTCTTCGATAGTCTGTTCTTCTTGTCCGAGTTTTTCAAACTCACAAAATCTACTCGCATTTCGTAGACGGTGCAGATATTTGATCGTTGATTCGTCAATTTCTTGTTTCATTGACATAAACTTTGTTCTTTCTGCCCTGACTAACCTTTTGTTAGGTTTCATATTTCTTTTTATGATCTGACTTATTCTTTCAAAAGTCAGGTCTTCTAGGTTCATGGGATAGGCCATGATTGAGAGACTTTCATGATGGCCTCGCATCCAGCTGTAGCCAAAAATAAATCTGTTATTTTATTTTCTCCTCCCGTTTTCTTTATTGTTTTTTTTTACTCTTTAGTCCTTGCACTTGCAGCAAAGCATCTTATCCATGTGTCCACGAAGTTGGGGTCTTCGAGAGACAATTGGAATCTTATCGGCTGCTCCATTGTTGTGAAGTTGTAAATTTACCTAGTCAGTTGCTAGTGTACTTTCACTGCTAGCTATACTTAAGAAGAGACTTATATAGTAATCTATTTTTACTTATGCTAATTATGCATATCAATTAGCCAGTATCACCACGAAAAGTTGGTTTTTAATCCTCTTCAGTCCTCTGACACTTTACAAACGCATGGCACACCACATTGAGGAAGATGAATGAAGTTTTTCAATAAAAATAATCGCGTTTTAAACCATGACTGAAGAGGTTAAAGCAAAATGAAATAGAGAAAAAAATGAAATCGTGAAAAAAAGTTAAAATTAATAAATTTTTAACTTTCTTTCGCTATTTTATTTTGGCATTTTCAAGTGTAGTTAACAGAAGAAAACGGGTGAAAAAACAAATGTGCAACAAATAAATGTTACCAAAGCCAAGATAAGTTACTCTTCTACCTACCTGTTTATGTGTGTTTCAACCTTTTTAAAAGCGTTATTTTGGTAAAAACAAGATGGCGTCGATAAGCAATGCACGTGAACCCGTTGGCCCCTGACAATCGCTCAAAAATCTAAAATTAAAAAAAATACTGTTAGAACATTACATTTTCGTACGATCGGTGGCATTTATTGGATGTATTTCCACAATTATTTTGTCTACTTTTCAATTTTTAAGCGATTATCAGGAGCCAAGGAGTCAACGTGCATTGCTTATTGACGCCATCACTTCTTCGTTCTAACCGAATACTATGTTTGTTTGTTTTTCTACCAAAATAAGGCTCTAAAATAAGTTAAATACAAATAAACTTATCCAGGTAGGTAGCAGAGTAACTTATCTTGATTTTGGTAACATTTATTTGTTGCACATTTGTTTTTTCACACCTTTTTATTCTGTTAACTACACTTGAAAACGCCCTTTCATTTTTAGAATTAAAATATTTATTTTAATAATAGATATGTAAAATGCAGAATTACATAGCGACAAGGCAAAATATCGTAAAGTCTAGAATTTTTACTTTTTACACGTTAGAGGACTGAGGGGGGTAAAAACTATTCGTTCCGTTAAAAACTGAACTCATTTCGAGTTTTACACAACCCCAACAAAGGTGCGCATTCTTAAAAATTACCAGTTTTATTGACGAAACGTGAAAATTATACGTTTTTTGATAAAGTTTGTAAAATAATCTTTTTATGAAATTCTCTCTCTTCTCTTTGGAAAAAAACCCTCTAAATTTATCAGAGTTATTTCCCTTTGATCATACTAGTAGGGGGTGGCGTGACGTGTAAGGGAATAGAGGGGAGAAGAAGAAGAAGAAGAAGAAGAAGAAGAAGAAGAAGAAGAAGAAGAAGAAGAAGAAGAAGAAGAAGAAGAAGAAGAAGAAGAAGAAGAAGGAGATTGCAAAAGGAATAAGAGGTAGGAGGGTGAGAGGGGGCGGGTAGTTTTGTCGGCGCTCTTGTATAAGCAGTGACCGATCTGAGGGGGACAACTCTACCTTACCCAGCCGCCGCCATTCCGAACTCGCCCACACTTCGGCAAGGGAGACAACTTTGACACACATTTTACAAACCCTTTATAACAATTAATGCGTTAGAAATAGCTTTTGAATGCGTTCAGAGTAACTTTTAAACAATTAATAAAACAAAAATGTTACGGGTTTTAAATGCACTTTTAATCACTTTTATTATTTACATGCCACAAATTGTATACACTTTACAACAATTAATAAAAAAAATGTTACGGGTTTTAAATGCGTTCAAAATAATGTTACGGGTTTTAAATACGTTCAAAATAACTTTTAAGCGCTTTTATTTACATGCCACAAATTGTATATACTTTATAACAATTAATAAAAAAAAATGTTACGGTTTTGAAATGCGTTAAAAATAACTTTTAAATGCGTTAAAAATAACTTTTAAACAATTAATTAAAAAAATGTTACGGTTTTAAATGCGTTCAAAATAACTTTTAAACACTTTTATTTACATGCCACAAATTGTATACACTTTATAACAATTAATTAAAAAAAATGTTACAGGTTTTAAATTAATTGTTTGAAGGTTGTTTTGAGCGCATTTAGGAGTTGTTTTGGGCGCATTTCAGAATCGTAGCGTGTTTTTTTTTATTAATTGTTGTAGGGTTTGTAAACTTTGTGTCAAAGTTGTCTCCCTTGTCGAGTTCGGAATGGCGTCGGCTGGGTAAAGTAGAGTTGTTCCCCTCAGATCAGTCACTGCTTATACAAGAGCGCCAATGTTTGCATATATATATATATATATATATATATATATATATTAGGATAGGTCGATTTTACACTTTTTTTTTAAATATTAAAAAAAGGCACGTACCGAAAGTTGTATATAGACCTATTAAATACTCATGCAAAAAATTAGATCAAAAACTTCAGCGGTTTTTTTAGCGTTTGGTATCAAAGATCGTAGACAAGAATATACTGAAAATTCCTCGTTTTTGCAAGATTTGCTTGAATATCGGTGTGAAAACCAAATAATTTTAGCATTTAAAATCAGGGAATGTCCATAAAAATGATATTAATTAAAGAAATCTTCAAATTGAAAATTTGCCCCCCCCCCCCTTCATTTTCAGTATCTGCTTTTGTAAACTACCTTTTAACGTTATGAATTAAACAGTAATATTTGAATACCTAAAAAAATGATTTTTTTCTGTTATAAGTGAAAATATAACAAGCAAAGAAATAAGGAAAAACCTAACACTATTTTAATGGAGCTTAATATAGAGAGTCAAATTGCTCCATATAAGACCCCTTAGACAAAAATGCTGGTCTCAATTTCTGACTCAAAACTTTGGCTGTAATGGGTTGATGCCTTGCTTCAAAACCATATACAGTTTGTGAAGCTTCTGTTATTAACTTAACTGCCCGTTCCACGCCCTGAGAATGTGAGGGCAAATCTGGCAAGTCAAGCTTGGTTCCATTCATCAACGATTCTCGAAGTTCAGATTCAGTAAAATCTTCCGTCATTGGTGGTTCAAAAATGCCGCATAATTTTAAATCTATTAATTGTGTCCAATGTGTGGCATTAAAATTAATAGGTGGTATTCTTTTTAATCTTTTTCTGGTTGACTCCTCACTCCTGAAAGAACAAATTAATTAATTGAATTATTAAAAAATTCCAATCTGTACTGCTTTAATAATTATGGTGAAATTAGATAAAATCTTTAAAAACCATTCTATAAATTGGAATAAATAATTGAGTCAGAGATATATGAATAAATATTACTTACCTAATGGCCAAAATTCTTTTTAAAGCTTCTTCTCTTACTTCAATCTCCTCAGATTTAACCATGGAATATAGAAAGTTTTCAGACAGTAAACAAAATGTATTACCTTGTATATTTCTAAATGTGATATCTTGGATTTCCTGAGGCTGCTCCTTAATCCTCTGGATCATATTAAAAATGTGCACTTGCTGATTGTGGAATTTACTATTTCTTTTAACTTCAAACCAAGAAGTGGCATACACATTTACAATAAAATTTACTACATAGTGTAGTTTTGTTGTGTGCCTTTGTGGGTATGCACCACGAGTCCATAAACACATGAGCCTGATGGCCAAAGTTAACCATCTTGCTTGGTTTAAAGGACCAATTTTCCAGGAGGCATATCTAGAGTCAACCTTTCCTCTAGAAATACCTACTGTGTATTCATAAAGGAGTCTTTGGTCAGAACTAAGATCATGTATTTCATCAATTTTAAAAATTGACTCTAGAGGATTGCTAATAGTGGAAAATGATATTTGGGGTAACTCATGCAATCATTTGAGCATAATTTCCCCAGAGGGCCACTGAATGTTGTAGGGCCCTTTGCGCAACCATCTATGTTTTTAAAAAGGGCTCTGAAAGGTAGTTCATTATGATGCAAAGAGCAACCAATTGTGTGAAGATTTTTAAAAAGTTTTTTTTCTAAAATTGCAACCATTCCACCTTCGCAACCTGTGTTGGTATTAGTGTTGTCATCAAGTATAGCCTTGATACTGTTCTCACTGTGGAATTCATGCAAAACATCCACCACTTGATCTGCATGAACAGCACCTGTTGCACCACTATTAGGAAGAACTCTATGTGTCAGATATTTACTTTCACATGGTGTTTCTTTTGTAAAAGTTAAATGGTGTTCTGGTCCCTTAGTTTTTTTCATAATTCTCTGTCTATTTTCATCCACAATTTCCTTCAATGTGTCCTTATCCATTCTCCCATCAACTCCAATACATATAATATTTTAGGTGGGGTAAAAACCCCTGGCTGAAATAGTTTTATTTATCTACCTCCAACAAGGTAAGATGTGACACAAGGTCAGGAAAGTGGGATTAGATAAGCCTGCGCTATAGAGGTGAGCACTCTGGCTATTAAAAAATTGACTGGGAAGCCCCGTCGGCATTCCCCTGTAGGGGCGCCTCAGACAGTTAGCAATAAACTTACTCCTCCCCAAAGAGGGAAGGCAAAGCCTGGGAGGGTGCACCTCCTAGAATTGCACAGGACGGACAAGCCCCAATAGACGGGCGTAAATCCAGACCCAAAGGCCCGGACGATACCGGTTTATTTGGTGGGGTAAAAAACACTGGCTGAACTAGATTTTATTTATCTACCTCCAACAAGGTAAGATTGACACAAGGTCAGGAAAGTGGGATGAGAAAGCCAGTGCTCGAGAGGTGAGCACTCTGGCCATTTAAAAATTGCCTGGGCAGCTCCGTCGGCATTCCTTGGTAGGGCCGCCTCAG
This sequence comes from Sepiola atlantica, assembly GCA_963556195.1. Lineage (NCBI taxonomy): Eukaryota > Metazoa > Mollusca > Cephalopoda > Sepiida > Sepiolidae > Sepiola > Sepiola atlantica. The sequence continues at coordinate 835,219 of CAUVYP010001238.1, forward strand.
ACAGTAAGCAATAAACTTACTCCTCCCCAAAGAGGGAAGGCAAAACCTGGGAGGTGCACCTCCTAGAACTGCACAGGACGGACAAGCCCCAATAGACGGGCGTGAATCCAGACCCAAAGGCCCGGACGATACCGGTTTATTTGGTGGGGTAAAAACCCCTGGCTGAACTAGTTTTTATTTATCTAACTCCCACAAGGTAAGGTGTGACAAAAGGTCGGGAAAGTGGGATTAGATAAGCCAGCGCTCGACAATTCAATATATATTTGTGATAATTAAATGTGTAAACACAGAATCAACACGGGAATTCACATTCGCTCGTTGAATTTTCAACCGGTGAATACCATAAAAAATATCCAATAAATAAAACGCCTATGTAAATAAATAATTATTTATATATAAAATTAAATATTATAGTGTTTTATTCCTTTTTAATTTGAATATGTACATTTAATTTCTTAAGAAAAGGAATAATAAACTTTAAAATATTTATTATTAAGTAATGTATTACTTTTTTTTGTTAAAACCCGGGTTTAATTGAAGGCGACACTTCTGCCGGTGCAATCTAGGCCGTGATAAAAAATCTCGATTTATTTGATCTTAAAGTTGCAATGCTCAAATAAATACAAAGTTTTGAAGAAAAATATTCTTTTGACATTATTTGGCAACTTTCTTCGAGTGCGATTATTTACAGTTTCAAAATGGACCTCCCCTAATATATATATATGCAAACATTGTTAAAAATAGCAAAATTCGTCTGTTTAATTATACTTTTTTTATTTTTTCAATTTTCTGATGGTCTTTTTTGTATTAAAATCAAAAAAATTAATAAATGTTCCATAGGTTTCACAGGTTTCACGAACGTTTTCGATTCTTCGTCGAATCATCCTCAGGTGTCAAAAGCAAATGAACAAAAAAGCTGGAGAAAGAAGAGAATTTTAAAAAGACAGCGGAGAAACGCGCATAGAACATTTTTCGCATTGTTCCAGGAAGTCGTTGACGATTTAAATTCATCAATGCTGGATGGCATCACAGAACAAAATCGCATTACGTTAAGCATTTTAAAATGTTACCACTGGTTTCATATGTGATGTTATTAATTTCAGGTTGTTGTGTTTTTATGTAGATAGCTTCCAGTATTTTTAATTTTTTTTAATTGGTTTATATATATATATATATATACAGGGTGGGCCAAAATAAGGGTCCTATCATTAAATTTGAATAACTTGAATTTGAATAACTTCCACAAAATAAAAGTTAAACTCACCAAACTTTATGTGTGTGTAGACTGACCCTTCCGAGATTTTTTGAAATAAACAAAACAAATTTTAGCCGAAAAACACTTCTTAAAACTTACAAAAACTAAAGTATTGTTTTTTACACTGTTTTGAGTTTTTTAAGCAAAAATAATGTTTTCTAAATGAGGGTACGTTCTTTAGGGCTAATACGGCTCATGCTTGCTTCGGAAGGGGTCCTTTACTTATTCTAAAAAATAAAAAATAAAAAATCAATAAATAAAAAAGTTATGAATTTTTAAAAATAGGACCCTTATTTTTGCCCACCCTATATATGTAAGAAATGAATGATAAAAATTGGAAAAAGAACAATATTTATTGAATCATCAAGTAGTTTAAACAAGGAATATATCAATAAACTTTTTTTTCTTTCCTTAACCCATGGATTTTCAAAAATGCAAGCTTTTATCAGTAGAGGAGATCATTGGTATAAATCAGTAAAAATTATATTACTGTTAGCACAGATTTTAAAATATAAAAAATATATAAAAATACAAAAATATACAAACATTTTTTGACCAAAGAAAATCCACATCGACGATGGAAAAATGCAACATGTCCAAAAATGGTAAATCCAGGATATTATGAATGTCAAATAAGCAAATATAGCAGAAAGTGTTCCAGAAGTTCGAGTAAGGGTACACATCCGATGCTGAAGTTCATTAGTAAAAAATAAAGTGACTTTCTTGATAGGATTATTTTAAAGATAATATTTTATCTTTATCATATCTCCATTATATATACTAGCAAATATAAGCTCCCTCCGGTCGCATATTTTTGCTAGGCTGCCGCATCAGAAATGAAGGCTCACGCGTAAGCCAATGGAGCCCCAGTCATATTTCTGTGGTGGTTAGACATTGATTTTCTGTGTTTATGACAAAGAATATTTTTAGTTGAAAATAAAGAAAAAAAAATTCGACCCTACCCCGATTTTTGTTGTACCCTCGCCCATAAATAGAAAGACTTGTAGTTTATAAAGAAAGAAAAAAATTTTTTGTACCCCCCCTCAATTTTTTTATATATTACCAGTCATTGAAATATTTTTTAGTTAAGAAAAAAAAAAATGTTTTTTACCGTCTTCCCCCAATTTTTTTATCTCCCCCCCCCCTATACATGTAAATATTTTTAATTAAAAAGGGAAAAAAACAAACCTAACCCTAACTGTAACGACGGGGTCAAAGTTAGCGTGGGTCCTAAAATGAAAAGGCACCAAAAAATCAAATACAGTGAACGCGCGCGCGTGTGTGCGTGTGCGTGTGTGTGTACCTTTTTTTAATTAAACAATTTGATTCTACAATCAGTTGTATAGTTTTCCAGTACAATGTATTAGTGTATTTTGTTGACATTAAAGGAAAAAAATCACATCTTTTTTTTAATAAATAAAACATGGAATCATAAATTCTGTTGAGGTCGTGAAAAAATGATAATATTGGATATGAAAGTATTAAGAAATCAAATACAGTAAACACGAAAAAAAATTTAATTCTCGGAAAGAAAAAGTTTACCTGAACTGTGTGTGGGTGTGTGGGTGCGCACGCGCGTTTTAATATAGTATTTTTTAAATCAATTATTATTTTAATTAAACAATTTGATTTAATAAATTTGTGTTTTAAAACATAATGGCTAAGAATAAACAAACTTAGGACGGTTTTAAAAATGGAAAACTGAGCACAGTGTTTGCCAGCGTTGTTGTTTACATGTTTAACGTGCCAGATTAACGTCAGCTGCTTAATCAGATCGCCATAATTACCGGAGGGAGGGAGGGCATACTGATTCAACAGCCAATCGGCTGCTCAATCAGATCGCCATATTTAATTACCGGAGGGAGGGAGGGCACTTCTGATTAAACAGCCAATCGGCTGCTTAATCAGATCGCCATATTTAATTACCGGAGGGAGGGAGGACACCACTGATTAAACAGCCAATCGGTTGCTTAATCAGATAGCCATATTTAATTACCGGAGGGAGGGAGGACACCACTTATTAAACAGCCAATCGGCTGCTTAATCAGATCGCCATATTTAATTACCGGAGGGAGGGCACTACTGATTAAACAGCCAATCGGCTGCTTAATCAGATCGCCATATTAAATTACCGGAGGGAGGGAGGACACCGCTGATTAAATAGCCAATCGGCTGCTTAATCAGATCGCCATATTTAATTACCGGAGGGAGGGAGGGCACTACTGATTAAACAGCCAATCGGCTGCTTAATCAGATCGCCATATTTAATTACCGGAGGGAGGGAGGACACCACTGATTAAACAGCCAATCGGCTGCTTAATCAGATCGCCATATTTAATTACCGGAGGGAGGGAGGGCACCACTGATTAAACAGCCAATCGGCTGCTTAATCAGATCGCCATATTTAATTACCGGAGGGAGGGAGCACACCACTGATTAAACATCCAATCTGCTGCTTAATCAGATCGCCATATTTAATTACCGGAGGGAGGGAGGGCACTACTGATTAAACAGCCAATCGGCTGCTTAATCAGATAGCCATATTTAATTACCGGGGGGAGGGAGGACACCACTGATTAAACAGCCAATCGGCTGCTTAATCAGATCGCCATATTTAATTACCGGAGGGAGGGCACTACTGATTAAACAGCCAATCGGCTGCTTAATCAGATCGCCATATTTAATTACCGGAGGGAGGGAGGGCACTTCTGATTAAACAGCCAATCGGCTGCTTAATCAGATCGCCATATTTAATTACCGGAGGGAGGGAGGGCACTACTGATTAAACAGCTAATCGGCTGCTTAATCAGATCGCCATATTTAATTACCGGAGGGAGGGAGGACACCACTGATTTAAGAGCCAATCGGCTGCTTAATCAGATCGCCATATTTAATTACCGGAGGGAGGGCATACTGATTAAACGGCCAATCGGCTGCTTAATCAGATCGCCATATTTAATTACCGGAGGGAGGGAGTACACCACGGATTAAACAGCCAATCGGCTGCTTAATCAGATCGCCATATTTAATTACCAGAGGGAGGGAGGGCACTACTGATTAAACAGCCAATCGGCTGCTTAATCAGATCGCCATATTCAATTACCGGAGGGAGGGAGGGCACCACTGATTAAACAGCCAATGACTTTGCAATTTTAACAGTACTCGAGTTGAAATGGTTTAGAAACCACGCCGGTTATGATGAAAATGGCTTTAATTAATTGTATGAATAATGTTTATTAATATAACCTTATCGGAAAATATTGTAAATACATATGTAAATTTGATAATAGCAGTTATAAGTGTATATTTGTAAATATTAATTTAATTGAAGGTTTAAAGGAATGACTTATGTAAATGGCAAAACCCATCTAGTGTCTAAGCGACTTTTAGTGACAGTATATAAAGAATTTCAAAAAGATTAATTTCAGTAAAATAGTCATACTGGAGTTTCGGCTTCAGACAGACAGACAGACAGATACATAAACTCCATTATTAATATATATATATATATATATATATATATATATATATATATATATATATAATGTGTGTGTATGTATATTGTACAAAAGCTGAGTTAATCAACGTTTGTTTCCCTAAGGCTTTGTTGCTATATATTTTAAGCATGCAAAATACTGGTTTTGGAATTGAGTTATGCTTGAAAAAAAAATCATTTTAATTGTTCTAATCAGCTGTAAGTTGCAATCTACTCACCAAGTCTGTCAAATTTCTTTCTATAACTCTCACCCTCTCTCGTTGAATATTGTTTCATATCCCCCTCCGATCTTATTTTATACAGTATCTATCACTCTCACTCTCGTCTCTCTCTCTCTCTCTCTCTCACACAGACACACACTTAACAGTCAAAGGTAATAAAATTACCTATAGAACCAGATGTGAATCGCCCATTATAAACAATAGGGAATATCACCACAAGTATTAATACTATTTAACCCATAGTTGTAAAGAAAATAAGGGATAGAGAGATAGAGAGAGAGATAGAGAGATAGATAGAGAGAGAGAGAGAGAGAGAGAGAAAGAAAGAAATAGCGAACAGAAAGATTCATTTTTTTATTTCATATTTTTATTCTTTTTTTTAATATATCTGGCTTTGCAAACTAATTTTTTCCTAATTCAAACAATCTAACCCAAGCTCAATGGATGACTCAACGGATCACATTTCTTCTACTATATAAATATAATTTATTTGTCGTACACTGACAATGGCATCGTTTCAACGTATTGCTTTCCTTGGAGCCGAGGAAACCAATAGATTGTAACATTTGCACTGTCACTGTAACCCAAATAAATTATATTTTTGCTCTACCAATAAAAGATTTAGTACTGAGCACTATCAGATCGGATATATACCAACTTTATTACTGAGTAATACCTTTGAATATATATATATATATATATTTCAATCCATGTTTAATAATATAAACCCCTTTCTGCTTTTTTTTTCTGCTCATGTCTCTCATTTTGTTAACAGCTTTACTCCTCGTCGACTTCTCTACTGCCTCCCCATATTTATTTTGTTGCTGCTCAGTGGATTATGGGGAATTCGTAAGTATTGTTTTTATCGCTTTCTCAAAACACGTTTTGGCTTCTATCCAGTCATTATAACAATTATGCTTGGAGCAAAGATGAACCTAGTGAGAATGGCCGGGGCTGATGTTAATAATCTGACTAACCTAATTGTAAATTAAAAGCTAAGAATCACTTTGAGTTTAGCAGCTCTGTTGATAAACCATTTATTTATTTGGTTGGTGAGCACATTTTTAGTTTTGTACTTTTTAATTTGTTGCTGGAACTTTTTCTTCATACAGATTGTATAAAACCTATAATAATTGTTGACATTATGTTTAAAAATGGTTAATGCATTTATTTATGCATTATTTTATTTTATTAAAATAATGTTAAACAAATACAGATTACGCCATAAATTCTAAGTTTATAATTTAATGAACGTGCCTCTATCGTATCAAAGAACCGCTGAGTATGAGCCACTCCAAATACGCCCCTTGCCGTTGACACTATCACTTTCATATTAATTCTGGCCTTGTGCCTAATTTGCATACGTTACGAATTTCGTTTTGCTTGAGACTGACTCGTGACTCATAAATTCACTTAACGTTGCCTCTTCGAACGACAAATCACAGCTGGCTCAACGTCAGCAGTCTGGGGGTTCTTCCTTTCAACCTCGTCACATTTAATGTATTTGCAAAATTTCAAACCAAAAGACTTTGGGGTTTTTCCCAATAAACCAAATGTAAATAAAATGAATGCATTTTAGACTTCAATTGAATTGGTGGACAGTTATGAATGCAAAGAGAAGGTGAATTGTAGTCTGCCTCCAGTTCCAAGTGAACTGCCTCCAGCTACAAGTGAACTGCCTCCAGCTACAAGTGAACTGCCTCCAACTACGGGTGAACTGCCTCCAGTTCCAAGTGAACTGCCTCCAGCTACAAGTGAACTGCCTCCAGTTCCAAGTGAACTGCCTCCAGTTCCAAGTAGACTGCCTCCAGCTACAAGTGAACTGCCTCCAGCTACAAGTGAACTGCCTCCAACTACGGGTGAACTGCCTCCAGTTCCAAGTGAACTGCCTCCAGCTACAAGTGAACTGCCTCCAGCTCCAAGTGAACTGCCTCCAGCTACAAGTGAACTGCCTCCAACTACGGGTGAACTGCCTCCAGTTCCAAGTGAACTGCCTCCAGTTCCAAGTAGACTGCCTCCAGCTACAAGTGAACTGCCTCCAGCTACAAGTGAACTGCCTCCAACTACGGGTGAACTGCCTCCAGTTCCAAGTGAACTGCCTCCAGCTACAAGTGAACTGCCTCCAGTTCCAAGTGAACTGCCTCCAGTTCCAAGTAGACTGCCTCCAGCTACAAGTGAACTGCCTCCAGCTACAAGTGACCTGCCTCCAACTACGGGTGAACTGCCTCCAGTTCCAAGTGAACTGCCTCCAGCTACAAGTGAACTGCCTCCAGCTACAAGTGAACTGCCTCCAGCTACAAGTGAACTGCCTCCAGCTCCAAGTGAACTGCCTCCAGCTACAAGTGAACTGCCTCCAACTACGGGTGAACTGCCTCCAGTTCCAAGTGAACTGCCTCCAGCTCCAAGTGAACTGCCTCCAGCTACAAGTGAACTGCCTCCAACTACGGGTGAACTGCCTCCAGTTCCAAGTGAACTGCCTCCAGCTACAAGTGAACTGCCTCCAGTTCCAAGTGAACTGCCTCCAGTTCCAAGTAGACTGCCTCCAGCTACAAGTGAACTGCCTCCAGCTACAAGTGAACTGCCTCCAACTACGGGTGAACTGCCTCCAGTTCCAAGTGAACTGCCTCCAGCTACAAGTGAACTGCCTCCAGCTACAAGTGAACTGCCTCCAGCTACAAGTGAACTGCCTCCAGCTCCAAGTGAACTGCCTCCAGCTACAAGTGAACTGCCTCCAACTACGGGTGAACTGCCTCCAGTTCCAAGTGAACTGCCTCCAGTTCCAAGTAGACTGCCTCCAGCTACAAGTGAACTGCCTCCAGCTACAAGTGAACTGCCTCCAACTACGGGTGAACTGCCTCCAGTTCCAAGTGAACTGCCTCCAGCTACAAGTGAACTGCTTCCAGTTCCAAGTGAACTGCCTCCAGTTCCAAGTAGACTGCCTCCAGCTACAAGTGAACTGCCTCCAGCTACAAGTGAACTGCCTCCAACTACGGGTGAACTGCCTCCAGTTCCAAGTGAACTGCCTCCAGCTACAAGTGAACTGCCTCCAGCTACAAGTGAACTGCCTCCAGCTACAAGTGAACTGCCTCCAGCTCCAAGTGAACTGCCTCCAGCTACAAGTGAACTGCCTCCAACTACGGGTGAACTGCCTCCAGTTCCAAGTGAACTGCCTCCAGTTCCAAGTAGACTGCCTCCAGCTACAAGTGAACTGCCTCCAGCTACAAGTGAACTGCCTCCAACTACGGGTGAACTGCCTCCAGTTCCAAGTGAACTGCCTCCAGCTACAAGTGAACTGCCTCCAGCTACAAGTGAACTGCCTCCAGCTACAAGTGAACTGCTTCCAGTTCCAAGTGAACTGCCTCCAGTTCCAAGTGAACTGCCTCCAGTTCCAAGTAGACTGCCTCCAGCTACAAGTGAACTGCCTCCAACTACGGGTGAACTGCCTCCAGTTCCAAGTGAACTGCCTCCAGCTACAAGTGAACTGCCTCCAGCTACAAGTGAACTGCCTCCAGCTACAAGTGAACTGCCTCCAGCTCCAAGTGAACTGCCTCCAGCTACAAGTGAACTGCCTCCAACTACGGGTGAACTGCCTCCAGTTCCAAGTGAACTGCCTCCAGTTCCAAGTAGACTGCCTCCAGCTACAAGTGAACTGCCTCCAGCTACAAGTGAACTGCCTCCAACTACGGGTGAACTGCCTCCAGTTCCAAGTGAACTGCCTCCAGCTACAAGTGAACTGCCTCCAGCTACAAGTGAACTGCCTCCAGCTACAAGTGAACTGCCTCCAGCTCCAAGTGAACTGCCTCCAGCTACAAGTGAACTGCCTCCAACTACGGGTGAACTGCCTCCAGTTCCAAGTGAACTGCCTCCAGTTCCAAGTAGACTGCCTCCAGCTACAAGTGAACTGCCTCCAGCTACAAGTGAACTGCCTCCAACTACGGGTGAACTGCCTCCAGTTCCAAGTGAACTGCCTCCAGCTACAAGTGAACTGCCTCCAGCTACAAGTGAACTGCCTCCAGCTACAAGTGAACTGCCTCCAGCTCCAAGTGAACTGCCTCCAGTTCCAAGTGAACTGCCTCCAGTTCCAAGTAGACTGCCTCCAGCTACAAGTGAACTGCCTCCAACTACGGGTGAACTGCCTCCAGTTCCAAGTGAACTGCCTCCAGCTACAAGTGAACTGCCTCCAGCTACAAGTGAACTGCCTCCAGCTACAAGTGAACTGCCTCCAGCTCCAAGTGAACTGCCTCCAGCTACAAGTGAACTGCCTCCAACTACGGGTGAACTGCCTCCAGTTCCAAGTGAACTGCCTCCAGTTCCAAGTAGACTGCCTCCTGCTACAAGTGAACTGCCTCCAGCTCCAAGTGAACTGCCTCCAGTTCCAAGTAGACTGCCTCCAGCTACAAGTGAACTGCCTCCAGCTACAAGTGAACTGCCTCCAACTACGGGTGAACTGCCTCCAGTTCCAAGTGAACTGCCTACAGCTACAAGTGAACTGCCTCCAGCTACAAGTGAACTGCCTCCAGCTACAAGTGAACTGCCTCCAGCTCCAAGTGAACTGCCTCCAGCTACAAGTGAACTGCCTCCAACTACGGGTGAACTGCCTCCAGTTCCAAGTGAACTGCCTCCAGTTCCAAGTAGACTGCCTCCAGCTACAAGTGAACTGCCTCCAGCTACAAGTGAACTGCCTCCAACTACGGGTGAACTGCCTCCAGTTCCAAGTGAACTGCCTCCAGCTACAAGTGAACTGCCTCCAGCTACAAGTGAACTGCCTCCAGCTACAAGTGAACTGCCTCCAGCTCCAAGTGAACTGCCTCCAGTTCCAAGTGAACTGCCTCCAGTTCCAAGTAGACTGCCTCCAGCTACAAGTGAACTGCCTCCAACTACGGGTGAACTGCCTCCAGTTCCAAGTGAACTGCCTCCAGCTACAAGTGAACTGCCTCCAGCTACAAGTGAACTGCCTCCAGCTACAAGTGAACTGCCTCCAGCTCCAAGTGAACTGCCTCCAGCTACAAGTGAACTGCCTCCAACTACGGGTGAACTGCCTCCAGTTCCAAGTGAACTGCCTCCAGTTCCAAGTAGACTGCCTCCAGCTACAAGTGAACTGCCTCCAGCTACAAGTGAACTGCCTCCAACTACGGGTGAACTGCCTCCAGTTCCAAGTGAACTGCCTCCAGCTACAAGTGAACTGCCTCCAGCTACAAGTGAACTGCCTCCAGCTACAAGTGAACTGCCTCCAGCTACAAGTGAACTGCCTCCAGCTCCAAGTGAACTGCCTCCAGTTCCAAGTGAACTGCCTCCAGTTCCAAGTAGACTGCCTCCAGCTACAAGTGAACTGCCTCCAGCTACAAGTGAACTGCCTCCAACTACGGGTGAACTGCCTACAGTTCCAAGTGAACTGCCTCCAGCTACAAGTGAACTGCCTCCAGCTACAAGTGAACTGCCTCCAGCTACAAGTGAACTGCCTCCAGCTCCAAGTGAACTGCCTCCAGCTACAAGTGAACTGCCTCCAGCTACAAGTGAACTGCCTCCAGTTCCAAGTGAACTGCCTCCAGTTCCAAGTAGACTGCCTCCAGCTACAAGTGAACTGCCTCCAGCTACAAGTGAACTGCCTCCAACTACGGGTGAACTGCCTCCAGTTCCAAGTGAACTGCCTCCAGCTACAAGTGAACTGCCTCCAGCTACAAGTGAACTGCCTCCAGCTACAAGTGAACTGCCTCCAGCTCCAAGTGAACTGCCTCCAGCTACAAGTGAACTGCCTCCAACTACGGGTGAACTGCCTCCAGTTCCAAGTGAACTGCCTCCAGCTACAAGTGAACTGCCTCCAGTTCCAAGTGAACTGCCTCCAGCTACAAGTGAACTGCCTCCAGCTCCAAGTGAACTGCCTCCAGTTCCAAGTGAACTGCCTCCAGTTCCAAGTGAACTGCCTCCAGTTCCAAGTGAACTGCCTCCAGCTACACGTGAACTGCCTCCAGTTCCAAGTGAACTGCCTCCAGCTACAAGTGAACTGCCTCCAGTTCCAAGTGAACTGCCTCCAGCTACAAGTGAACTGCCTCCAGTTCCAAGTGAACTGCCTCCAGTTCCAAGTGAACTGCCTCCAGCTACAAGTGAACTGCCTCCAGTTCCAAGTGAACTGCCTCCAGTTCCAAGTGAACTGCCTCCAGCTACAAGTGAACTGCCTCCAGTTCCAAGTGAACTGCCTCCAGCTACAAGTGAACTGCCTCCAGTTCCAAGTGAACTGCCTCCAGTTCCAAGTGAACTGCCTCCAGCTACAAGTGAACTGCCTCCAGTTCCAAGTGAACTGCCTCCAGCTACAAGTGAACTGCCTCCAGTTCCAAGTGAACTGCCTCCAGTTCCAAGTAGACTGCCTCCAGCTACAAGTGAACTGCCTCCAGCTACAAGTGAACTGCCTCCAACTACGGGTGAACTGCCTCCAGTTCCAAGTGAACTGCCTCCAGTTCCAAGTGAACTGCCTCCAGCTACAAGTGAACTGCCTCCAGCTACAAGTGAACTGCCTCCAGTTCCAAGTGAACTGCCTCCAGCTACGGGTGAACTGCCTCCAGTTCCAAGTGAACTGCCTCCAGCTACAAGTGAACTGCCTCCAGCTACGGGTGAACTGCCTCCAGTTCCAAGTGAACTGCCTCCAGTTCCAAGTGAACTGCCTCCAGCTACAAGTGAACTGCCTCCAACTACGGGTGAACTGCCTCCAGTTCCAAGTGAACTGCCTCCAGCTACAAGTGAACTGCCTCCAACTACGGGTGAACTGCCTCCAGTTCCAAGTGAACTGCCTCCAGTTCCAAGTGAACTGCCTCCAGCTACAAGTGAACTGCCTCCAGTTCCAAGTGAACTGCCTCCAACTACGGGTGAACTGCCTCCAGTTCCAAGTGAACTGCCTCCAACTATGGGTGAACTGCCTCCTTCAGTATAATTTCCTTCTTATGAAGAGGAAGATTGTGTTTATCAATTTTTTTACATCTTGATATTTTTCTGTTTCTCTCATTTGCAGCTTACCTCTTAAATATGCCGCATTTTCAGACAAAATCTGAGGTAAGAACATGCAATTCTCTTTCCTTCTCTTCGCTCCCACCGTCCTTCTCTCTCTCTTTCACCTTTCTTGATTCCTTTCTTGTTTTCAGTAAACACTTATGTTCACTTATTTATAATTTTAATTTTTCTTTCAGTCTTTGAACACGGATTCATGCAACTCATTCAAAAAGTAAGTTTCATTTTTTACATCTTTTCAAAGTTTCTACTATATATCTTCTATATTCTCTCCACATGTTAAGTAAGTCGAATACTGATGTGTTTATTTTACTCGTGCACAAATGATTTGAAATTTACTTTCCGAAATAATTTAATTTTTACAACTTAAATGTTTATAAGTTCTATTAAATATCAAAATTTTTAATGCACAAATACGTCACAAATGAGTAGGTAAGCCCAAATAAATTGTTCTTGACTAATTTCCCAACTGTATTTCCTTTAAAATAATTTATGTTGCCAATAGTAACGTTTTCCTAGAAGAAAAGTTTCCATTTCCTCTTACAGCCATTAACATCAACTTTAATCATTTCTCTTTTGCAGCCAAAGTTCAGTAAGTGATGAGAACAAAGATGAAATGCCAATTGTCGAAGAATCTCTTGAAAATCTTCTGGATGAATGCAGTCATATTCGTCCGGATGTCAAACAGGAAGTTTCTGCTCCTGTGGCAAAGGTAAACTGTTCATGTTAAAATGGTTAGAATACAAAAAAAATGTTATGGATTGATTTAAGAAGTGTTGTATTGGACAGATATTTTGCTTCTTATGCATTTTTAATGCAAATTCTGTGAATTTGAATCATGGAAGATTTGGTTTGCAACCAATTGCTTCATTTAAATATATATCATTTATTCACTTTTATGTGGATACATGAAATAATAATAATAATAATAATAATAATAATAATAATAATAATAATAATAATAATAATAATAATAATAATAATAATAATAATAATAATAATAATAATATATATATATATATATATATATATATATATATATATATTTAGAGAAAATGGCCGAATTAAAAACTATCGGTGAAGTACTATACGGATTGCCACCTGAAACCAGAAAGATGGCTCGATGGTTTGAGAACCTCACAGGGAAAATATACTAACGCGAAAGTTCCGTGATGTTCAACAATGCTTGCTTAGATATATATATATATATATATATATATATATATATATATATATATATCATTTATTCACACACACATGAATGAACCTGGTGTGTTATTAGCCTGGGCAGCCTATGCCGGCTTCTTCCAAAGGAGGAAGTTTACGGGGAATATCAAATTCACAAGCGGTCCCCGGCCACATATATATCACGGTCATGTGAAGATGACATACAACGTTGAGCATGCCCAAATGGTCACCCATCTGGTAGTGACCAGGCTCCATGTCGCTTAACTTCAGTGATCTAACGTGATTATTCCGTACAACACACACACATTATATATATATATATATATATATATATATATATATAGATGATAATTCAGAAGTAACCTGGAAGTCAAAACATTTTTAGTTCTGCACTTTTATTTTACTAATGGGTCCCTGCTTATATATATATATATATATATATATATATATATATATATATATATATATATATATATATATATATATATATATATATATAGGGAATCGTTAGGCTGAGTGCCTGATTTTACTATAAACTATATATATAATATATATATATATATATATATATATATATATATATATATATATATATATATATATATATATATATATATAAATAAATCAGACATGGACCAGTGGTTTCTGACAAGAAACGGGTTGAATTCCCGATTCACGTCGTCTTCAGCATAGTCTGAAATAGTAAATGATGGAATTTCTTCAAAAAACATCTAACTGTTATGAAACGCTATGTACACAGAATTTTGAAATGGAGAGCCGACGAGAAACGCTTAGGACAGAAAAGCCGTTAAAAGATTCTATATTTAGAAGTAAAGCAAGAAAGAAAGAAAGAAAGAAAGAAAGGAGTGGAAAAATAAAAAATTAAATTTATAATAATAAAATATTACTTTTATATTTATATATATTATTTTCATATATATATGTAGAAAATAATTAATTAAGGTACGCAACTCTAATTAATTAAATAATCTAAAAAAAGGGGAGGTAACTATTTATCATTATATAAAATGTATATATATGTTTTTATGAATTTCGATCATTTCAATTAATAATTCTCAATTCAAAGTAAAAACATAAATATAGATAAATATATAAATAAAAAATATAAATATAGATAAATATATAAATACATAAATAAAAAATCAATATATACATAAAAAATCAATCAATATATAATTAAAATATCAATATATAAATGAAAAATCAATATATAAATAAATCAATATATAGATAACAAATATAAATAAAAAATCTATATAAATAATAAAATATATATAAATAAAAAAATCAATATATAAATAAAAAATCTCTATACAGAAAAAATATTAAAAAAATAAAAAAATCAATATATAAAATGTGTGTATGTATGTGTGTAAGTGTACATGTGTATGTGTATATTTATTTATGTCTGATTAAAATCTGTATTTAAAAATAAAAATATTACGCTCTTAATTTAATTTAATTGAGCACTCTACTGGTATTTCCCTTTTATTCTTTATTGAGTATATTTTTATTGAGTATACCTTTATACTTTATATATATATATATATATATATATATATATATATATATATATATATATATATATGTATATATATGTATGTATGTATGTATGTATATATGTATGTATGTATATATATATGTATATATAGTTTATAGTAAAATCAGAGCGAAAATAAGCAACAATATTGGTAGATAGTTAACAAATTTATTCCCATATTTTCTTAAAATGCAACAAAGTATAGAATAAATCCATAAGTGTCCTTTAAATGTAGACTTTTCAAAGAAAAAATAAATATACTTCTCATTAGAAAGTGAAGCAAGTTTTGTAAAGATAAAAATAAATATATATATATATATATATATATATATATATATATATATATATATATATATATATATATATATATATACATGAAAGACAACAAAGACTCTACTGATTCCTTTGATGTTGCAATGGGTTCATTGGATTCGGCTGAAATGTCTGATCTGGTTGGATTATTTATATTATACAAGCTTATTGTTTAGTTTTAGGAATATAGGATTATATAGAGACGATGGTTTGGCAGTTATTGAAAATAGTAATGGCCCTAAAGTTGAAATGACTAAGAAATGTATCTTCAAAACTATGAAAGAGTTAGGACTCAAAGTTGAAATAACTGCAGGTATCAAAATTACAAACTTTTTAGATATTACCCTTAATCTTAACCAAGGAGTATACAAACTATATATGAAGGATAACTATGATCCAATATACGTAAATCCAAAATCAAGCCATCCACCAAGCGTTATTAAACACATCCCATAGGACATAGAATTAGCAATAATTCTTCTAATCAAGAAATTTTCAATAACAATAGTAGTGCTTACAATAATGCTCTAAGTAATAGTGATTATATTAACACGACTATCGAATATCAAGATGATAGGAATAGAAATAAAAGTAGGACAAATAGAAAACGAAAAATTATTTGGTATACACCTACGTTTAACCAACTAGTTAAATCAAAGATTGGACATATGTTTCTTAATTTGTTAAATAAGCATTTCCCAAATAATAACCCACTGCATAAAATCTTTAACAAAAACACAATTAAACTATGTTATGGTTGCACTAATAATTTAGAAAATATAACCAAAGGTCACAATAGACAAATACTAAAGGAAAATGATACAAACACCGTTAGTAGCATACAGGATAATAAATATAATTGTAAATATAAAAGTGAGTGCCCGTTACAAGAAAAATGTTTAATGAAAAATGTAGTATATCTAAGCACAGTTTTCCCAGAGAATGATCCTAATTTGAAAAATGTCTACATAGGGGGTACTAGTACTGATTTTAAGGATAGGTATAGAAACCATAAATGCTCATTTAACAACATATATACTGATAGAAAGGGCACTTCATTATCCAGATATATTTTATCCCTAAAAAGAAATGGCATAGTTTGTAATGAAATGGAGTATTTTAAAAAAGGCACCAATACCTACACTAAACACCCCTACCTGTTTTCTGTGTTTAAATGAAAAACTGGCTATAATTTTGTTTCCTAATAAGAATGCTTGACTAAACCAGAGGGACGAGGTAGGTTACAATTGCAGGCACTTCAAAAAGTTCACCTTAGATAAGTATTGTGAGAACGATGTAAACATAACTTTAAAAAAATGAAAAAAATAAAGATTAAAAATTAAAATCAATATCTCAATAACATTAAATTATTACAATGATAAAGGATCGCATAATTAATGTATCATAATTAACAATGACAGGTAGGATTTGGTCAACTAACTAGTTAATAAGATAACTGGATGTAGAGATCTTAAATATGTAATTAATGACAATAATATATATATATATATATATATATATATATATATATTTATATATATATATATATATATATATATATATATATATATATATATATATATATATTGTTTCTTTAATGAAAATAAAGATAGGTTAACCAAAACCACTATTAATTAAAATGTTGGACATGTATGGATAGTAATGTTAGTATTATAGATATAGTTTTCAGATTATTTTAGTAGGTTATTATCATGCATAATAGGTTATGTAACTGATCGTATTTGTATAACTCCGGGTGATGGGATAACTATTAGTAACCAGGAGATATATAAATTAATAAGTTACAAGGTTTAGACTTTATATTGAAAGAAGAGATTTGTTGAAGGGTGAACATAATAATAAAATTAGTGAACTTAAATTAATATCAATTAAACGTCCGTTAGGCTAAGTCAATATAGATGGACACAGAATTTAAGATCATTTCAAAGAGAGAATATATTAAATCTAAAATAAAATAAAAAATTCAATTCCTTTATAAAATAACGCAAAATCATTACAAATAATAAAGTATTGAGTAGATTATCATAAAGAACTAGATAAAAATAATAACTAGTCGATATTAAAAACTTGGTTTCAAATTCTCAAATAATTAGGGGAATAATATTATTGTTGGATCAACTTAGTTCGTAGGTAAATATGATTAATAAATAGCGATTGTCTTAATGTATATAACACTCTATTTGGCAGCTTATTAGGATTATAATCAATAAGAAAAAGAAGATAAAATAAAAAATTAAAATCCCTTCATACATTATGCAAAATATATATATATATATATATATATATATATATATATATATATATATATATATATATATATACTTTGCATAATGTATGAAGGGATATGAGCTGTGAAACAGCGAAACAGGCTGTATGTGGATGACTATATATATATATATATATATATATATATATATATGTTCTTATTTATATATCTATATATGTGTGTATGTGAGTTTATGAGTGTGTGCGTATAAGCGTGGGTGTGTGTATGTGTGAGTGTGGGTATGTCTGGATGTGTGTGCATGTAGTTAAGGAAGGGGAGACGGGCCGATTCTAGCCAGTCTTGCCTATAGTTTGATCTGACCGACTTTCTTAAGCGTTGATAGGTAGGTGTCAAAATGTCATCTTATGCAAAAGAGTTTCTCGTCTGAAAATTTTTATATGTAATTTGTCTGTTTGCTTTTTGTCTTTTGTTTTTGTTTTTTTTATGATTGTGTATTAGCGGATCTAATCTTTGCTCATCAGTATATCCCTGAGGAGGAGCCGAAGAGGTTCTGAAACATTTGTCGGATACTCAAACTATGTTTATTTTAATATATATATATATATATATATATATATATATATATATATATATATATATATATATATATGTGTGTGTGTCTGTGTGCGTGTAAGAAGATATATTTAAACGGTAGTATGTGCGAGTACATTTTATGTGCGTGTGTATATATCTATGTGTCTTAGTCTGTGTGGATCAATGTTAGTATATATATGTGTATATATATCTATTGTGTGTGTGTGTATGTGGATATGTATGCTTACCATTCAATCCTTTCCTTAGCCCCCCTACACCCAACTGCACCCTAACCCTTCCCCCACCACCACAAACAGCTAATATTCCTACCCATCCCAACAAGAGAAGTTTTTTATTCATCACCATAGTTTAAAACGACGTTTATTCGGCTTTGACTTGAAAACTATCGGATCTGAATAGATATCTATAACCTGCTGATATTCGTTCCAACCAGGAAGCGATGGTTGTTCGAAATGCTCAATTTTTTATATATACCGAACTCTAACAGACAAAAATCAATCCGAACCCTACGAAACGAACAATTCCAGCACTAAACTGATACTAATGCACATACAGGATAAAATGGAAGTTACCAATTACCGTGGGACCACCAGCATCTTACAAAAATATTTGGAGTCCTGAACAATTTGAATATTGCTTTCTTTTTCAAGCATTAATTTCCAAATAACAGCTGCTTTTATTTTATTTTGTCCTGACGTGTTCTTAGATAACATCCACCCTGATTTTACGCTCTCACCTCAACATAAGACTCTTTACCTTTTGGCCCTTATTTTTGTTCTTTATTTCTATTTTGTTTTACTTTATGTAAAATTTTCAAAGTTAAATGTTGCCGATAATATTTACAACTACATTATCGGCTTTCCCTAAAAGAGCTAATCTTTGAAAATCCATGGATTAAGGATATGAGGCTCCTTGCTCTGAACTTTTGATGTTTTAATAAATATTGTATATTTACAATTCTTTATTCTCATCTTTCACCTCTAAAATGAATTGCTCTATTAAATATATTGAGCTTTACACTATCACGATAGATTATTATTATTAAACGATAATCCAATTATCGTTATTTAATTCAACATTTAAATATTATATATATATATATATATATATATATATATATATATATATATATATATATATATATATATATATATAATATTGGGATTTCATAAATCATCACAAACCGGATTTTAATTAGTCAAGACTTACAAACAAGTCTTAGAACTTTTCAATTATGGATGTAAGCAAATATTGGCGGTAATTATAAAAATTTGAACCTGCTGGGTGAAAGACCCCCAAATGTTCTTGGAAATTGAATGTTTGTTAAATTGAATTCATAGCATGCTTATGTAAGATACCCCCGTTGTTTTTTTTTGTATATTAAAGTTATGTGTTGTTAAAATGCTTAATTGATTAAGAACATTTTGAATTTATTTGCTTCTAAATGTGCTTTAAAGTGAATGAGTTAAGGGAGATAACTGAATCTTCAAGAGTTGTTTCGTTTGTAGTACTAAGTAACCTGGGATGAAACATATTTTAAACTTTAAAGGGAGTCAGTACATTAAAATATTTTATTAAATTTTATTTTATTTTATTAAAGTATCATCCCAATACCGTTTGAAAAATCATGTGGATCGACTACAACAAAAAAAGTGAGTAAAAAAATGGTATGAAATAGTTCGTATTTTCTTTGAGCAAAGCGTCTAGCACCGAAAGATTTCAGATTAAAATAAAAAAGAATTAATTTTTTCAATCATTCGATTTTCAATATATATATATATAAAGTAAAGGGAATTTTCCCCTATTTCATTGACCAGAACAGCTTAATGAAAAAAAACAACATAAAATCACTGTGTCATCATTGGTCTTTCACCCTAAATTGATTTGTGTCATGAGAAAGAAGCTATTTCGGTCAATGAAATAGTAGAAAAGCTTACGTTACTTTATATATATATATATATATATATATATATATATATATATATATATATATATATATATATATATATATATATATATACATATATATATTTATATTAGAAGTTCATACTTTTTTTAAAGCATCCAAACAAATTTTAAAAACAAGGGGTAAGGTAAATCAAAATACCTTTTAAAGCATGTTAAGATGCAATGATGTTTTATTAAAAAAGAAAAATCGAAACCGATTTTTTTTTTTTATATAAACTTTCATTTTTTTAGTTTGTATTACAGATATATTTCGCCGAGTACAATCGGCCTCTTCGGTGTAGTTAGTAGATCCGATGTTAATATTATAAGGAGATATAATTTTTTATGTATCAGTTTTCAGTATTTACTTCAACAGTGCTCGATACGTAAGTAGAGCTAGGTAGTAAGCAATGAAAGTATATATGGCAATCAAGCTATACAGAGGCTCCCCCCGGGGATGAAACGCGGGAGCCTCTGTGTAGCTTGATTGCCATATATACTTTCATTGCTTACTATATATATATATATATATATATATATATATATATATATATATATATATATATATAAATTTAAAAATTTATAGTTTTATTATAGTTTTCTATATGATGTCAAAAAGAAGTTTATCAATTCCCAGTTTAGCATTTCTGAATCGGTAAGTGTTTCAACTTTAAATTACTAAATATTTACTTGATTTTTTTTTTTTTGTCGATAGGATGAATAGTAGTGTCTTGAAAAGATAACGCTGGAAATGCTTAATCTGAAAACTGCATTCAATAAAACCTTATTTGAAATGTTAAAATAATTATTGAATGACTGATGACAAAAGCTTTTCTTTGATAATTAATATTACATGTTTAATGCTGACATTTATGATGTGAGCTGTAAAATGATTGCCTCTTTCTGCTAAAAATACATCCTATTAGCAGTTTTCAAATGCTTAACAAGGTATCACACTTAACATTTGAGCATACGATGTTGTCAGTGAAAACTATATCGCAAACAGACGATAACATTAAGTAACTAACGTTTTTTTTTATTCATAACAGCTGATAACATTAAATAAAAACAACTGATAACGTTAAGCAAAAAATAACATATTAAACATGAACTCTATTTTCCATACGAGTTTTTTCTACCATTTACTTTTTACGTACTGAAAGTAGTTCCTCTGAGTGTACAAATATAAATATATATATATATATATATATATATATATATATATATATATATATATATATATATATATATATATATATATATATATATATGTGTGTGAAGAAGAAGCCACCCCCATATAAAATTTACTATAGAACACCCTAACGACTCCGGCTCACTATCTCTCCTCGATTTTAACCTCAAAATCACAGAAGACGGTTCTATACAGACCAATTTCTACAGAAAATCTGCCTGTAAAAACTTATTTGTTCATTTTAGTCTGCCCTGCCCCTTAAAGCCAAACTAGACTATGCCCGTAATGAAATTACCCGCATACAGAAAAAAATGCTCATCTACTGCCAATAAAATTAAACACACCAAAGATTTCCATCAAACCTTAATTAGCAACGGCTACCCCGCTTCCACAATAACCCGCCTCAGCAAGACCAGACCACGCAGACACAACACACTCTCCAACACATGTTTCCTAAAACTACCTTTCTTCAATGACAGAATCACTAATGCCATCCACAGTGCAATACATAAAGAAAAACTAGACATTCAACTCACCCACACCGGCACCACCTTACGTCAACACCTTTCCAAAAAACGCACTACACACACCCACGAAACATGCTCCCTAGCCAATTATATATATACTAGCTGACTTTACCGGCTTGCTATCGCTTTGCAGAATTTGCTACTTAAAACGTTTATTTAAAATAATACACATTTTATTGATAACTTTGTTGTAAACACAAAATAAAATCTTTCTCATTTATTCATATAAATAGATAAACATTAACATTTTGGTAATTTTGATACAAATTTATTTATCTTTTAAATGTAACTCCAAATAAAGGAAAAGAAAGAAAAAATCAATTTGCCTTTTTATTTGCAATTTAGAAATAGATCGCAATTTGTTGAAAATCAAGTCAGTTCCTCTAAAGAAAGGAACGTAAGAACACGTTCCTTTCTTTAGAGGAACTGACTTGATTTTCAACAAATTGCGATCTATTTCTAAATTGCAAATAAAAAGGCAAATTGATTTTAAATATTTATACAGGAAATAAAATAATATTGTGAAACAGAACTATTTGCTATATTAAAATAAAAACAATTATTCAATTAAAAAACAATAAGAAATAATAGTTAATTAATAAAATGTTCTTTTGTTGTATTAACAGGTTTATAATATGTTTCATGTCGGGAATTTCTGGACGTCGTAGAACTCTCGTCTGCTGATCCCGAAACGGGACGATGTGTCGCCTATTCGCATTTCCCAGCTGTAGGGAACTATTTGTACTAACCGTGTATCTTTCTTCCCTGCCATTGTTGTCGACTGCTTTGTGTCGTGGGTGCTATCTGTCTGTCGCTAAGCCGAGCGTCATAATCTTTGCTCGCTTCTTCCATCATACCAGCGGTTTCTTCATGGGCTGAAATCAAATCCCCCACGCACAATAAAATATAACAAGACTTCTCCTTTTTAATTTAGAGCCATTTATTACTTTTTAGCTTGCCGATACTGAGCAAGTTCGTTGTAGAAGAGAGAGAGAAGCTTACACTAGTTAATTTCTTAATTAATCACCTAATCACTTGTAAGGGAAGGAAGAGGGGACATCGTCTGGCTCTCATTTTTGGGGGATCCGAAATCCCCTAGCGTGTAATCGCTACATGGCTAAAGCGTGTTGACTCGTTGGCTTCCAGTCAAGAACTGAAATCTCAATCCCAGTTTTCCCACCGGAAAAACTGTGACCTCACGAAATCTCGTGATCGACGTGCAGGTGTGACCTAACCTTTGAATTAAGGTCTCGTCACCCGTCACTGCGACCGTGAGAAACAACATTACACTAAACTTGCACAAGATGACTTCATTACAAATCACACAAGTTTAGCGATCTCTCTGTACGTCCATCCACACATGCGTCCCATTATATAACACTTTTTCAAAACCAATATGCAAATTAGTTAACCTTGTGACTGATATCGCATATACATAAACAGTACATAAAAAAGATGGTGCGTCTATTGTGCAAGGTTTAATTAACTTGAAATACGTCGTTTTGATTTATCGTTAGTGCAAGAAATGGGCCCAACTTTCATATTTATTCATTTCGATATATATATCTTGGTTCCCGGAAAATTTGGCAATTTTTGCAAGTTAGGAAAATTAGGCAATTATGGAATAAATATCGATTGAAAATAGATTTTAGGACCGTTCTTGACGGGGGGGGGATATAGTTTTAAATAGTGGCTCCCCCCTCCCCCCCCCCTCCCCAAAAAAATATATTAAAAAATAAATATTTTAAAATATTTACTGAATAAAAACAATTTTTCTAAGTTAAGTGTCCATTCTAAAAACACGCTTCTTGTATTAGTTTTTCCAATTAATTATTATATAAATAAAAAAGTAGTAAATTAAAATCCTATCATGAGATTAAATCCATCACAGTGCATTTCGATTTCTTCATAAACAAGATAAAATGTGATACAACGATTTATTTGAAAGAAAAAAAAAGTTAAAAAATTTAGTTAAATCTATTTTTAGGTAACATGACCACCAGCGATTAAAAACACTGAATTACAGTTACATTTTCAAGACTTTAAAAAGTAAATTAGAAATTTATTTCATGACTAGAAATACAATTTAAGAATAAAAATCAATTTTGTCCAAAACTAGCTGTATCTATCCCGCATTGTCCAAGAGTCTTTTAATTTCATTTCATTTTTTTTTGCTTATTAAAACCACGCTGACTGTTTGAAAGTTAACTTAATTATTACAATATCGTTTGGTCATTAAATTATTAATTGAACCAAATTGGGTAAGAGTTCAGATCGATGGCCTAAACAGAATGCGATGAAAAATTGTGTATAGGCGATAAAAATGGTTTTATGTTTTTTTTTTAAATCTATTTATTATTACACATGTAATCTGAAGAAAAAATATGTTTGAAATGTGTAAATATGCTAGAATAATCGAGATTTTAACAAAAAGGACCCAGAAGTAGTGCACATACCTAATGGCGCCACATATTTTTTTGTATTACTCAAGACGAAAAAAGTATTAAAACAACTTTTTCCCTATTACTACCTGATACTAAATTGATTTTTAACTCCAGAACGTTCTTAATATCATAATCTTCAAAAAATTATATACATATTATCGCCTATACACTAATTTTATTAAACATTTTGAAGAAACTGTTTAGGCCGTCAATCTTAACACTAACCCCCAATTGTTATAAAATTATAAGTACTTTTCTTAAGATAATGTTGTTTTAATGTTTATTTATAAAATTATTGGATGTAAATAACTTCCAAAACTTTCAATCTTTTAATTCATGAAGATTTGCTAAGAATTTAAAATCCAGTTTAAATGACTTTCTATTCGATAATTAAATACTTCCAAAATCCTTTCAATTTTTTTTCAACTATTAACAAAATATTAAAATGTCTGATTTGTTTATGAAGAAACCGAAATGCATTATGATGGATTTAATCTCGTAATAGTATTTTAATTTAATTTATATTAGTAAAAGTTTTTTTACTAATATAAATTAAATTAAATAATTGGAAAATATAATACAAGAAGCGTGTTCTTAGAAAAACAATTAGAAAAATCGATTTTATTTGCTTTAAAACAACAATAAATATTCTAAAATATTTATTTTTAAATATACATTTTTTGGGGTGGGGAAGGTTTAGCCCCTGTTTAAAACTATATTCCCCTCAAGAACGGGCCTAAAATCTATTTTCAATCGATATTTATTCCATAATTGTGTAATTTTCCTACCTTGCCAAAATTGCCCAATTTTCCGTTGCCCAATTTTCTGTTGCCAAATTGTCCGAAATTCATATATCTTAAGATAGATTATATAAATAAAACAAGTTGAAACATGAAACAAGTGTGAAACATGAAACAAGTGTGAAACATGAAACTTTGTCATGCTTACAATTCTAACAATGTTGTTACAAACATGTTAAAAATGTTGTTACAACTCTAACAATGTTGTTAATCTTTGAATTTTGCAGTTTCTACGGTCCTTGATAGATGAAGCTCTTGGGGAGTTCAATGCTGATAAAATTGGAATGGCAGATTTTGCTTTGGAATCTCAAGGTGCGTTTTTGATTTTCTATGTTCCTAGCTCCGTAGATAATTATAAAACGGCCATTTAATGACGGTATTTGCCTCTGTAAATTTCAGAAAGATTCAAGAATAATTGTATGAAAAAAAACAACACAAGAATGAACGTAAACTCTAAAGAAAATTTTCATTTGTCCGTGATTGTTCAATTTATTGCCATTTTTAACTTAAAACAAATTATTTTAATATAATTTTATTTTATTATTTTTCTTCATTTTTTTATTGTATTGATTTAGATTTAATTCTTTTGCCATTTTTAAATACAATTACAATTTTAAACTACTAAAAATTGAACTATAGCCATTAATAATTTGTCATTTTTTAATGCAAATCTGTTTAATATTCCTTCAGAAAATTAATTAAAAAAACAAAAGTTTTTATTTATAATTCTTTTTTGTGAATTTTCAGTCCATTAGGAAAAAACATAGGCCCTTTCTTTTACATTATAGTGGCAATTGTCATATAAAGGAAGATAACTTATCTTAACTTATTTTTTTATTTTTTTTTTAATGCAAGAGTCGAATTCTCTAAGGAGCTGCGATATGGACTTCATTTTCGATTGGTTTCAGTAAAAGTAAAAAAAAAAAAAAGAAGTACAGTTTAAATCTTTAATTTCGACTGGAGTGAATATATGGGCCAAAACATATATTTATATATCCTTAGTGGTATGAGAACGTTCTAAGTCTGACGTTTTTTAAATTTATTTATAAATTCCCCAAAATACTAAATTTCAATAGTTAATGGAATTGCATTTTAGGGTGCTTATGCTGATTAGCGGCCATATGAAAAAATTCTTTTTATATAAAAACAATAATATATACTTATTAAGCATTATATTCTTACTCACTGTACGAAAAAGTAGAAAAAATTATCCACTAGAACTTTAATTACAAGTATTTTTCCATTCTGCATATCATAACAGCTTACTGAAGCCTCCATCTTGTTTTTTAAGAAGATTTCAATTATCTGCCCTTGAAATCTTCTTAAAAAACAAGATGGAGGCTTAGTGAACGAATCACTGTTATGATACGCAGAATGGAAAAATACTTGTAATTAAAGTTCTAGTGGATAATTTTTTCTACTTTTTCGTACAGTAAATAAGAATATAATGCTTAATAAGTATATATTATTGCTTTTATATGAAAATAATTTTTTCATATGGCCGCTAATCAGCATAAGCACCCATTTTAGTGTTGTTTTTCTTTGTTTCTTCAGGAGAAAAGTTGTTTTATTTTAATTAGACAATAAAAAAATGTTTTTTTCCTTTCCATTTCAAAACAAAATTGTTGTTTTCATAAATAAATATCCATTGTTGAAAAAAATAATCTAAAAATAAGTTGAGATATTACATAAATAAGTTGATATGACAAGTTGCCACACGAAATTAAAAAGGGGCCCAAAAAGTTTGCTTTTAATAACTGATGCTGTATATTTGAAAATCCTTTTCCCTAATATTTCAGGTGGCAGTGTGATCAGCATTCTGAATTCGGAGACTTTAAAGGAATCTTGCCTTGGTATACTTGGTATTCCTCTCTATTGTAAACGCAAACAACCCGAAACTGCAATTCAGGTAAAAACACAATTTTTGTCAAGTGAAAACTTATTTTCCTTAATGTGTTACAAATGTAAGTAGTCGTCAATTTAATCCGATTCCCATTCCTGAAAAATAAGACGATTTAGAAATAAGTTGTTTTCTTATGATTTAGGATTTACAATTGTTTGAATTAATCTGTATAGTAAACAACACGTTCAAGATGAGAATAGCAGTTAAGTCCGGATACAAATTATCAATCCTCATCTAAAAAAATCCCAAACAAAAAACTTTATTTATTGATTGATTTATTTTTACTTGTTTCAGCCCAATGTCAATGCCGGTGAATGTTGGCCCTTCGTAGGCAGCATTGGAACGTTGGTGATTAAGTTATCACATAAGATTAAGATTACTGCCTTCAGCATGGAACATATTCCTAAATCCATCTCTCCCTATGGACACATTGAGAGTGCACCCAAAGATTTCTCAGTTTATGTAAGTTTTTGTTATTTTGTTTACTTTACTTTACACAGATTTTCATTTTTAATGTATCGACATATGCAAAAAATCTATCGGCTAAAATTTCATACCAAAATGGATACTTTATTCTTAATTCTGTAATCTATTCATGTTGACAATGTTTGAATAAAATGAAAGATACTTTATTTGGTAGGTAACATTTTTTCTCATTAAAATAAAAATAAATTTGGTCCGTTTGAACTTTCTTGACTGGATCAATTTAGTTTTGGTTATTTTGGGGGTTTTTTATTACCTATTTCTATGGTGTTATGTTATTTTCTATACCTTGAAAAATAATACCTGTAATGAAAAAGATGTTTTTTTTAGCTTTCTTTTTTCATTTAAATGCTACTATTTCGCCTTGCATAAATTTTTGACGGATTTATCTTGAGATGCCTTGTGTGTTGAACATACTTTTCAACAAGAACCGGTATCTTTTTATGAGAGGTCACAATATAAATTGAAGCAGATCATAACATTTGTGTATTTGTGCTCCCACGGAAATACCAGTTAGGGTTGGGTTAGGTTTAGGATCAGGTTATGGTTAGAGTTGGGTTAGGGTCTTTTTTTTGTGAAAAAAAGGTATGGTCCATAGAAGCTATTCTGAGTAAGGTGGGGATGGAAACTCACTATGCTCATTTGCAGTTTCTGTTGCATGGGCAAACTAATGTGCTTCGGTTCATTTGGGCATCATTTCTAACGGTGCTCAAACATGGGGGCCAAAGGCATGGCTAGAGTGAATACCTTAAAAAATAAGACCATAACGAATGTTCTGAAAAATAATTTATTGGTGAGAATGAAATGCAGCTATATCATTGATCGAAATTTCTTTTTTCTTTATGATTTTTTTGCCACAAAAAATCCTAAAGATAAGACTCTGGCATCTGTGATCGAATGCCATGCTGAACATTATTTTTTGCAATGTCGTCGAGCTTTGTGAAAAATACTTTTTTCTTGCAGGAATCTCTCTCTTAACACGGTCATTTAAATGATTACAATAAATAGGAATTTAAAAAAATATATATCAGCTGTGAAAGAGTTAAAAATATCCGTGCTTCTCCAGGGTTACACCCATATGAAATATTACTGTTAAAAAAAACAAAAAAACATGCTAATATTAATAAGTAATTCCTTTTTCTTATTAAATGTACACCAAAATTTACGGAAAATTATGAAATAGATTCATAATTTTCCGTAAATTTTGGTGTACACTAATACTTTTTAATAGAAAGTAAGTATTTCATAAAGGTATCCTGTTAATTTATTTATAAGTGCAATATTTCATATGGGTGTAAGCATGGAGAAACACCGAAATACAGGGTACAAAATTGACTTAACGTTGGTAAGGGGAGATAATACAAAATGGAGATTACCTGAAACGAAATTGATTCCATCAAATAAGTTCAAAAGCATCAAATAAGATATTTTACCTCCCAAACCTTTAGGAATTTTTTTTTTTTTTTTCAATATTTGTGCAAAATAATAATTCATGTAAATATGAATAAGTATTTACTGAATCTTATCTCTTGATTTTCAAACTATTTCCATCTTTTTTTCACCCTTTCAGAGTTTAACCGAAAAACATGACCATACAGGCGTCCTTTTAGGGAATTTTACGTATGAAGATAATGGCAGACTTATTCAGCAATTCGTTACACAGGTAAATAGTTTTTTTCTTCTTCTTTTCTTCCCCATTAAACCATTTTCAACTTTGATTTCTTTTTATTCCAATTTTACTATTCGTTTTCATTTGAAATACTTAATAATGTTTTTTGTTTTTTTAATTTCAGGTGAAGAATGTAAAGCCAACACAATTCGTGAAACTTCTTATTACCAGCAATCACGGCAATTTGAAATATACTTGTCTCTATCGTTTCCGCGTACATGGCGTTCCTCCCAGTCCTTAAAAATCTATAGTGTTATTTTGGTACTTGTCCGGGTTAAATATGCTAGTTAAATATGCTAGTTAAATATGCTAGTTTAAAATAAAATAGCAGGAAAACTTTAGGAAATACTTACTTGTGATTGTAAAATATTAGCGTTCACCAAAAATTTATGAAAAATAATCGAGTATTTTTTTTATTATTTAAGAAATTAAAGTTTCAATCGTAGGCGTCACGTTCATCTATTTACCTGTTTAAAAAATAAATAAATAAATAAACAAACAAAGCAAAAAACAAAAAAAAAACGAAGAAAAAAACACTTGGAGTTTAATTTATCTCTCCTTGAAATACACTAAAATAGCGTCTTCTCCACTGAATGTGACGCCTACGATTGAAACTTGAATTTATTAAATAATTTAAAAAAACACTCGATTATTTTTCATAAATTTTTGGTGAACGCTAATATTTTACAATCTCAAATAAGTATTTCCTAGATTTTTCCTGTTATTTTATTTTAAACTAGCATATTTACATCGGGTGTCATTCTGCACTAGCACAAAAACCTTTCACTATTTCTACTTCTTGTCTTATGGGAAATTGGCTTCTTTTTTTTCTTAAAGGTGTAGTTTATTCATTTTTGGTGTACTGTTTGTACTTATCTTCCAATTTTATTTTAGTATCTTTTAATTTATTAGGATTTAAAAAAAAATAAAGTTTGACATTTTTTGATTGGCAGTGAAGGTACATCTTGTAGGTGTATAATATTTTTTTTATAAAGTGTAATTTTTTTTTCATAAAGTGTAATTTTTTATTTTATAAAGTGTAATTTTTTTTTAATACAAAGTGTAATTTTTTTGTCTTGTTCGTCCAAGACTTGAAAGATAAAAACTAAATTATTGTACTTTAATCTATAACTGGAAGGATAAAAAACTAAATTATTCCTATATTTGAGGAATGTATGTCTAAAATGATTGTATAAGACAGCGAACCTTCTGATCCTTCACATTCATTTGAGTTTTTCTTCATTTGTTCTGGTCATGTCTTGAGACTGAATGGACTGAAATCTTTCATTGTTGTCTAATGCTCAACTCTGCTTTTCCCATTTATTTGGGTAAACAAATACTTATTTAATATTCTATTTCATATTTATCCTATTTTGCCATCAAAACAACAAATTATTTTTGTACACAATTATGGGTGGATTGTAAATACTTTTCACTGGTCAAATGGTTTACCCACAGGTTGATTCCAATTCGTTGGTTGTGTACATAAACATGATATTTCCATTTCATTAATTCGATTTCATTAATTCTAAGTCTTAAGAATTTCAAGTTTTCTGCCTCAATGTTGTATTTTATTGAATCTACAGAAAAAGTGTTTCTGTTTTTGCATCCATTGATCAATGGATCAAAAACACAATTTGTATATACGTTCTGCTTATCTCATGAGTTAATCCCACAAGTACCTCCCACAAGTACCTCCCCCTTTATGATGGCAAACATGAATATTTTTTTTACTGTAAAAAAGGGTTTTTTAACCTCATGTCTTAAATATTTCATATAAATTCAATATTACTTTAATATTTTTTCTTTCCCATATTTCAAAAAACAAAAATTCTTAATCTCAATTCTGATAAGAAAACTCTTATTTCTCTTTCAACATCAAACGCCATCAAAAAGAAAACCTTTGCATTTTCTTCTACATATCAACATAATTTATGTCAACTGTGGCCATGTAGAAAAAGGCAGCACTTAAAATTTCATAAATTCTTTAATGTAAATATTTTTCATTTTCATCTCATTTTTCATAAATGTTCAAATTATTCAAATAAACTCTTCTTTTTTAATATAAAGTTGTTTTTGTTTTTATTTTTGTCTTTTATGAAATTTTAATTTTAAACAAAATATTGATTTAATTGAATTTTTTTTTATTAACCTTCATATTTAAAATATAATTTTTGTATGTCTTTTCTCTTTTTTGTGCAAACATTTATAAAGTCGACTTGAGGAATTAAACATGAAAACAAAATAATATTTACAAATTCACTTTGAAACTGGGATATTTTTTTCCTCAATTCATTCCCATTGCAAAATGATTTCTGTGCTGTTTTATTGTCCAATTGTTCATTCTTTTGCATCGTTTATTCCACCTGATGTAATGGCAAATGTTGTCTCACTTTCCGGTAAGTCTGGGCTAAAAAAGAGAAAAAACACATGCAATGATGAGAACATTCGTATCTGATTTCGGTTTGGAATTAACGCTGTAAAAGACAATTGAATGGTGAAATACAGATGAATTGCCAACTTTAGATTCAATTCGACACACATGGAACTAATATTTATGCTTTTTCTTGCCCATCCCAACACACTTTCCTTAAACACTAATTGCTATAACTTCCAGAAAGTTCAGATTCATTGAGTAAAAAGAAGTCTCCTCTGAAATCTCCTAATACTGGATTCAATATTTATGCCTCCATGTAAAAAAAAAAAAAATATGCACAAAATTCCATTTCAACAAATTATTATTTTTTTCTTCCTTACTTCTCTTACCCACATACTTTCTTTAAACACTAATTGCTATAACTTCCAAAAAATTCAGATTCATTGAATAAAAAGAAGTCTCCTCTGAAAGCTCTCAATACTGTCTACACAATCTATTCTTCATACCATCATCAGAATCTGTTATTTTAAAAACTATTTATGCTGGTCCCATTCTTGATATACTTGAGCAACCTGTTGTTGTTGTTGTTATTGTTCACTACATCATCACCATCACCATCAGGTTTTGGTATTTAGGGTGGTGTGAGTGTCTCGGACTCCGGTGCGGGTGAGCAACAGCAGGCAACGTTTCACACCTGCTCGCTGTGTCATCTGATCCTAAAGGTTGATATCAATCAGGTTGCATGCACTTTTTATGCACACAAGCTAGGTCTTCCTTGGTCTACCAGTGGATATCCATGCGTGTTATAGAGTTGATGCAAAATGTGGCGCGCTGTACATAACTGAACGACCAGAGGTGCTGAGTGCTGAGGCATCCATAATCCCACCAATACTAAGTTTCTGATGGAGTACAGTTGAAAGGATCCGTTCCTCCAGTTTGCATTTGTCTCAGGATAAATATAGCACCAGTGGTACTTTGCCCAGGCATAACACCAAGCTACATTTAATCTAGTCTTATCTGACTTCTTATTTGCTTCTCAATTATTGGATCAATCACTTTAAGGACCTCATCCATCAATTTTAAGCCTCTGTAATTACCTCTATCTAGTGCTTCCCTTTTACCCTTGTAACAATTCACAATTGTACGTCATTCCCAGTCTTTCAGGATAACCTCTTCTTTTATGATCTGATTTGCCAAGTATGTGATCATCTCAATACCTGTTTCATCCACAGCCTTCAACATTTCTGCAACAACACCTGAAGGTCCTCTAGCCTTACCTTCTTCGTTTACAGCTTTCTGTACCATTTCTTTCTCGATTCTTATAGTTGGTTCAGATACTGCTTCAGCAACTTCTAGATTTTTACGGTTCTATGAAAACTCAGTCTTCAACAATTTCTCATAGTGGCATTTCCAAGCATCCCTCTCATCCTGTTCATTTGTTGCTAATACTCCATTGTAATTTCGAATGCACTTCTCTCCAACAATATCCATATTTGTCTTCAGTATCTGTTTAGCTATCCTGAATACTTCATTTTTGGGGTCATCCCTTCATAATATATATGGAAACCTGGTTTTCTCAGCCTCCTTCTTGGCTCTGTGTATTACTCTTCTTGCTTCCCTTTTTGCTTCCAGATGCACATCCTTATTCACTAAACTTTTTATTCACTATGCTTCCGCTTTTCTTTGGTACACTTTTCAACTAGCTCATTCCACCACCATGTCACCCTATTCCTTGGTAACCCACCCACAAGTCTGTTACCTTCAACAGTGTATCTTTCAGCATATTCCACTGTTCTTCCACACTTCCTGTAGTGGATCTGGTAGCTAAATACTCTATCACTTGGTCTCTAAATTCAACCTCCACACCTTTCTTCTGGGGATACATTTTCTCTTTACATCGTGAGATTTCTTCAACATGAAATTGCAATTGTGCTGTGTCATGATTTCTTTACCAGGTTACTTGTGGATTATGAGTTATCTCCCTTGGCCCATTCGACGATAAGAGTAATCTCCCTTGATTCGGGGTTGACTATTTACGTTGACTTCGATCTCCAAGACAAAAAATTGTGTTGTTGTATTGATGATAGACGTGTGAAGCTATTGATGATATAGACGAACATGTCGAACTTTGACATTATTTTTACATCACTTTAAAGCTTTCTATCCTTTTCCTAACCAACAGATAATCTACTTGAGTCTTTGCTGTACAAGGTTCATATACGAGATGACATTCTCTTTTCCTAAAAAAGATGTTAGCAACCAACATGTCCATTGCAAGACCAAATTCTAAAATTCTTTCTTCTTCAGCATTCCTATCACCATTTCCATTTCTCTCCATGCACACCCTAAAAACTATCAGGT
This sequence comes from Sepiola atlantica, assembly GCA_963556195.1. Taxonomy (NCBI): domain Eukaryota; kingdom Metazoa; phylum Mollusca; class Cephalopoda; order Sepiida; family Sepiolidae; genus Sepiola; species Sepiola atlantica. The sequence continues at coordinate 868,793 of CAUVYP010001238.1, forward strand.
GTCTTTCCAACATGACCATTCAAATCTCCTGCTACAGCAAGTACTTTCTTCTCATCAACCTTACTAGTTACTGCAATAAGCTTGTCATAAAACTCATTTGAATCGAAGAGCTCAAGAAAGGGAAAATACATAGTTTTCTCAAACTTGACAAATCAGATAATAAAGGATTTGAATTTATGCTACCTATCATAGATTTTGGCAATGCATGTTTCTCCTCTTCCCTTTCGTAAATAGATTCTAACCGTTGAGGCATGAGCCAAAATATTTCCACCAATTGTTTTTTTAGGGTCTGCTTGAAACCTGTTATGATTTTTTAATTAAAACAAACAATTTGGAATGAAAAGTTTCAAACTTACTACACTAAATTGCAAAGTTGAAGCACATATTGACCAACTGAAAGAAAAATGTCAGAAAGATTTTTAAATTGTAAAAGTAGTAAAAAAAAGAATGAACTGGGGAGCAGATCGCAAAGTAATGCTCACAATATACAGGTCGCACATCAGACCAAAACTTGACTATTGATGTACTATCTACACGGCCACATGCAAATCCTACATTAATAAAATACAAACTATACAAAATCAAGGTCTGAAATTAAGTTATGGGGCTTTTCACACTTCACACATACAAAGTTTATACACGGATGTCAATGAACTATCTTTAATCTTAAAATGGAAAAAAAACTATCTCTTCGGTATGGATTAAAACTTCAATTCAGCTTCACAATAAGCAAGATACCTCCATGATCCAAACCACATAGACCTAACATTTACACAACAACAACAACAAAAGCAACAAAAACATAACTAGCGACCTCATCAGCCAAAGTAAATTTGGAGAACTCTGAGAGAAATATTATGATCATACTGTTCTTTATAGATATGGGTCAAAATCCCTTGATAGAACACGGGCAGCAGCTACCAATATACACGCACATAAACAAATCAGACGATTAAATAAATTTAACTACTGATATCAAACGTCAGAAGATACCAGTTTGTAGAGGTTTGGGTGATGAGAAACTTGTATCGCCATTATGTAATAGGGTCGCTGCGCTTGTATCCATCCTACTGACCTTGCTTGATGAGAAGGTTTCACCAGGTTTCAGTTAAATTGGTAACCTTGACGTGATCTAAACATACAAATTTCTGACTCCAACAAATTGGAAACCCTGACGTATTATATAAAAATTTAAAAAACACCTAAACTTCTGATTCCAATGTGATTTCTAATTTCTCCATACTCTACAGGTTGAGTTTTACTGCAGTTAACCAGCGCTATATTCCTAAAAAGAAAAAGAATTAGCGTTTCTGCATAACTTAATTATATTTTGTTTTATCCCAGAATAACTAAAAGAAATAAAAATGTCATGCAGCAAGATATTGCAAGTAGATACATTTTCTTTGTGTTTTTTTGTTGTGACATGGTTTGTGCTGTATAACATATTTTTTCAGAGACATGTAACCCCAAAAATATATAAAATAGGAGATGTTTCTAAATCTACAAAAAGGAAATAATTTAATATTAATAGAAAAAAAATTAGCATACTTTACGTTTAGGGTTAACTCTAAAATTACTTTTTTTTAAACTAATTATGTCCGCGCCATTTTTATTAATTTCTCATAGTGGCCCATGACATTTAAAACAAGCCAAATGGTTTTGCCCTTTCCATGATCGTTCAAATAAAGATCTCGCCTTTTAAATTTTTGGCACCCAAAAACAATTGCATCAAAATAAATATTTTTCTTCCTTTAAGTTTTTTTTAATTTTTCGGCTTTGCCCCATAACATGGTAATTGAATGATTTTTCGGTGCAATATTTCATTATGTTCTGTTAGCCACTGGTCACAAAAGTAGCTTTTCATGTTGCTTTATTTTCATTCAAAATGTCCAAGTGATGGTTTCATTTTTTCTTAGGAGTGTAGCCGAAAGGAAGTGAAGACACAATGTTTTGCAAATAATTCCCAGATTTTTTTACTTATTTCTTTCCATAAGGCGTAAGGAGAATCTGCTTCTTTTTAAATGTGGGTCCTTCGATTACGCTTCTAGCTTCTTCTCTAAATAAACTCCTTACCAGGGCTTTACAGAGCCCTCCAAAAACAAACGCGCTCCAGGAGCACACTCCTTTTTGCTGGAGCGAAGGAGAGGAGGGCTCATTTTATATTCAGTTGGAGTGGAGCAGTAGAAACTCCTTTTGGGACTAAAGAGCGCGGTTTTATCGCTCTGCGCTCCGCGCTCCAAAATTATTTGATTTTTTTAAACATTAGTTTTTTATTCAGCAATAAAAAGAAAAAGAGCAGAAAGTCTTAGCTAAAATCTGAGTTATTTTTTAAATTATATCTCTGGTAAATGTATATAAGATATGGAGAGAGAGAGAAAGGGGGGAGGAAGAGAGAAGATTTTCACATCGACATGTTACATTTTTGATGGGACAGTTTTCTTAAGGCAGGAAGCAATTTGGCAACAAATGTCTTCAAATGCGCCAGTGAGTCTATAGATGTCTTTGAAGTTATTTTCTTTTTTTGTATTTATGACAAGGATGTTTATTGCTAATTGAATAAATAAGCTAATTTTTCTTTTAATTCGTGTTTATAAATAAAGAATTTTAGGTTCACTTGTACTATAGGAGCCGTTGGATTTTCTCGACCATTTCGCTCGGTATTCACCCAAATGTTCGATAAAATCGATTTTTGGGGTGAAATGGTACATTTTGTCCTGACAAAAAATTTGTTGTTTTTTTAGAACCGAAAGTAGATTAAATATTTTTCTTTATTTTAAAAAATCTATTATCGAATATTAAAATTGTAAACAGTTTGTTTTTGTTAGAGATTTCAAATATAGACGTTTTGACCTGTTTTATGCAAATTTTAATAAATGTTTTTGCCCAACCTAGGAAAACTTGCTCCAGTTAATTTTTCGGGGGAGGAAAATTTGACCCGATACTTTTTCAACTACCAAGGTCTAGGCCAAATATTTTGTATGAAATTTTAAGACATTAAATGGATCTCTGGATTGTTTATTGACAATTTATTGATATTTTTTTTCCAACTTGGTTTTATTCACCCCAAATTGTACTATTGAAAAAAAAATTGGATAAATCGATTTGTTTGAAAGTACTTGCACGTTTCTCTGTGGTAAATAATAATATACATTATACAATATTGTTACGTTCGTAAAACAAACAAATATTAAACAACAGCATGACGAATAATGTTGCCCTGGCTGTCTCTCCTCTCCCAGAGAAATGGTTTCTTTAAAAAGAAAATAATCACTAATAATGTTTAAAAGTAAAACTTTATTTACTTAAAACAAATCTAAATTCCCTTCCAAAATAAATAGAAAAAATATCGGGTCAAATTTTCCTTCCCTGAAAAAAATAGGTTGTTAATGTAATGAAAATTAAAATTGTTTTTAAATGCTTCAGGAATTTTTTTATTTCTATTTTATACCTCACGAAACGAAAATTTACGTATAATCCTATGCTTCGTCCGACATGTTCTCCTATAACTCTCAAAATATTAGCGAGGTTTTGTCAAATATTATCTTACGGTCTTACACTTAAAGTGACATCCCCACCCATATTGACGAGATCCTTTGACGCCCACCCCAACCTTCGACCACTCATTGGCAGAATAGAACGTTTATGAAAGAAGGTACATTTTCATTATGGAGCGCTGAAAAAGAGCCGCTCCTTTTTTATAAGAGTTGTAGCTGGAGCGGCTCCTTTTTGAAAATGGGGAGCGTGAGAGGGACCAGCTCCCAATTTTGGGCGTTGGAGCAGGAGCCCTGCTCCTTACCCTGTTCATACATCGTTTTTAGCAGCTACTTTATATTATATTACATTTGTTCCTAACAAACATGAGCAGCAGTTCGATGTTAGCTTTCGCTGGTGACGTCTATATGTGGTCTGCACAAATAAAGATGGCAACTCCTCCCCGCACCTCCCGTACGACGATTAAATAATTTTGCAGTTCAAGTTAACCTTTCTTTCCGCCATAGGATCTTTTTAAGCATCGCTATGTATTTTGTAAAACTTTTTCATGCACTGCTTATCAGAAAATCTTTCTTATAAATGTTTCGACATATATTTTTTTTATTATAACATTTTTGTCTTCGATATTAACTTTTATGATTTTTTACTTATGTAAGTTTAGACATTTTTTTAATTCTAAAATTTATTTTTCTTTGCCTTCGGTATTAACTTTCATATTTCTTCCCGTTTGCCCTACTTATCATGAGTCTTATTGGAAGCCCTTTTACAATGGCGATTTACTATACTGTAGCTGACCCTTTCTTTCACTACTGAGTTAAATACTGTGGTGCAAGTGATGGTCCTAAGCCAGAATCGAGCGGTGAAAGTGGCCCTTTCTTATATGCAGACATGTTGAAGGCTATTAAGTAACTTACTGGAGGTAGAGTTTTGAACACACTTGCAACAGTGCAGACCTACCTGTACTCCTAATTTGAAACAGTGCAAACCCAATTATACTATTTACTTCAACCACAGGTCGTGAACCACTCTTCCATACCTGCGTTCGGTCAAGTTTATCTGTCGTTAGACCGATAACTATGCAGAGACTTTGCGTGGATCTTCATAGTCACAGATATCTCAACCCTATCTGATGTGTAGATGCAAACTGGTAGATTCATATACTCCTGATTCATGATTTAATCACATCCACATTGATTTAGTTGGACATTGGATCAAACTGAACATTTATTTACCCCCTTATTGCAATTTGCATGTTTGTTTAAATTTATTCTCTTGCGCTTCTACGTCAATAAAGCATCTCTTGTTTTTATCAGCCAAAAGCTTAAGAAGAGGGAAATGTAACAGTTACATGATTAAGATCTATTTTCTTTTGAACTTGCATGTTATCACTCGTGTAGTGATTAGCAAGTGGTTCTGTGAGATAACACGGCCATGTTTACATTAGTGTAGTGATACGTTGGGCGATTAGAACACTTTGCGAATGCGCACCTTTTTCTATTTCCAACCAAGGCCGTTATGCACCTTTACAAACAGTGAAACTTTGAGCAACGTACTGACAAGACGCCATATTGCCTTCGTTGCCTCTCGCCATGACTTTGTTAGACGAGATGAAACTTCTGGACCCAATTTCATTCCTATAATGCATACATGCCAGCCAAATCAACCTGTGTTTTCATAACTCTTTCCAGACCATGTTTTGTGTTGATGAAAACGTTGAATAAATTGATTTAAAATGTACAGAAGAGGTTTGTTTATCAAAAATGAAATTGTAATTTATTACAGATTAGACATCATAATAATGGTGTATCTATCTATCTATCTATTATTATTTATTATTATTATTAGTATTATTAGTATTATTAGTATTAGTAGTAGTATTATTAGTAGTATTAGTAGTAGTATTAGTAGTATTAGTAGTATTATTAGTATTAGTAGTAGTATTATTATTATTATTAGTAGTAGTAGTATTAGTATTAGTAGTAGTATTATTATTAGTATTATTATTAGTAGTATTAGTAGTAGTATTATTATTAGTATTATTAGTATTATTATTATTAGTATTATTAGTATTATTATTAGCAGCAGCAGCGGAAGCTTGTACAGCTACATCTATTATAGAAATATTTAGCAAACAAAGTTCTAAGACTGGTATCACATCTTCAGAAATGCAATTCATGATGAATTCTGGTTGTTACCGTGTGAGTGTTACAATACCGTAGGGCCCCATTATGCAAGGCACAGTAGATTAACTAGTATCAAATAGCTAATTTTGTTATTGAAAAATAGGTTTTGTTTCTGGACTCAGAAGTGAGTTCAGAGAAGTGTTTCATCCAAGAATAGTCATAATAAATTTAGACCTGACGTGACCTTTGAGTCAGAGATCAGAGTGAGTCGTTTTTGTCCCCATATCGTGCGTGGGAATGATGATTACGTCACCACGGAGAACAAAAACTTAGCTTTTTAGAATCAGTCTGAGCTTAGAGGCGATACCGTTCAGACCGGGTGCGAGCATGTAGCCGGTAAACTGGTAAGGCCCTGTTCTGGGAGGGCAGAAGATATCCCAAAAGGAACCGGAAAATAGCCGGGGCATGAGAGAGTCGAAGCCGGAATCCCCCTGACAGCAAACGAACCGGGAAGTAAAAATTGTGTGAGAATAAAGAAACTTGTGTGAAATTTCCCTTCAAGAAAATTCGTGTCTCGTGTATTCATTCTGTCTGAGACAGACCTCTTCCCTCGATCAAGACGACACAGCCAGCGAAGACTAGACGAATCACAGGCCAAAGAAGAGAACAGAAGATAAGGTAAACCTTGAGATTTATTTGAGAACTTTTTAGAGACTTTAAGATACGTATAAATGAACAGAGGCCGTAATTGAAAAAGGCTTGAGATGCCGTGAACAGATTCGTGGTTTTAAAAAGGCCTGAAGGGCCGTAAATTGATACGTGAAGATTTAAGACTGTGGTTACAAAATGATATGAGTAGACATGTAGCGTGTATCGTAACATGAGCACAAAGACCAAAGTGCCCCCCCCCCCCCAGCCTGATCAATTGTAGCTTCCATCCACCCTCCCCCAAAAAACATATGAAAGGAGCGCAGAAAGATAATTTGCAGAATGAATTAATTTTACTTGTAACCACTGCGAAAAAAAAGACAGGCACAACTAGTCGATATAATATGGCAGCCTTTTTGGGAGTTAATCGCTTCAATTTTTTTAGGATTTTCCTAAAGTAAATATTAACCCAATTTGGTTCAATTAATAATTTAATGGTCAAACCGGTAAATGTAAAGATCGACGGTCTAAAGAGAATGCGATAAACATGGTTTTATGTTGTTTAAACTATTATTAAATGAGGAACCATTTCGAGTTAAAATCTATTAAGTATTACGGATGTAATCGGAAGAAAAACACGCTTGAAATGTGTAAATATGCAAGAAAAATCGAGATTTTAACAAAATGGAGTCTTACAGGACCGGAAGTGCTTGTTATTGTATTGCTCGTTGAGCCATGTTTTTTTGTATCGCTCATACGAAAAAAGTTTTAAACGTTCCCCCCCCCCTAAATACGACATTGATTTTAATTCCAAAACGTTCTTAACGTCATAATCTGTATATATGGTAACGATTTGGCGGTAAATGTAAAAATCGACGGTCTCTTCAAAATGTCGAATAAAATTAGTGTACAGGCGATATAAATATACATATTTTTAAATTTATTTTTAACATAGTTCACCCCAAACAAGGCAGGCCACCACTGTAGACGTAAGGGGCTACTGAGAGAAAAAGAAAAGGGGAGAAGGTTGGGGGGGGGTAGGGCAACCTAAATTGGGATCTGCGCAGCGAGATGTCTGTTTACATTAGTTTTAAATTTCTGCATGTCAGTACTGTCAGGGAAACAGGAGGCAGGGAGGGAGTTCCAGAGACCAGCAGCACGAGGAAAGAAGCTATTTGAGTAGAAGGCTCTCCGGCATCTGGGGACCTCCACAGTGAATGAATGAGATTTAGTTGATTGTCGAGTTAGTCTAGTGAATTTACGTCGAGGGGCACCAGAGCAGCCAATTCATCGGAGCATAATCCATTGAAGTATTTGTAAAACAAACATAAGGATGCCACATTGCGGCGATGGGACAGGGACTGGAGCCTGGTCGACAGTAAGGGACCTATTAGGTTGGCGACTCTTTTTTGGACCTTGTCAACGAGGGAGAGACTAGTAGATGATGCACCAGCCTAGATATGACAACAATACTCCATGCATGGACGGATGGTGGCTTTGTAGAGATACAGGATAATGTCAGGTGTGAGGAGTTTACTATCACGGTAGAGGAAGCCAACCTCCTTATATATATATATATATATATATATATATATATATATATAAGACTTCTTCAGGAGGATAATTTGAAGAAAAATGTCATGCAAGTACATCGAAGTTTGAGGTTGACATGGTAGAGAGATGAAGGAATGAGCGCCAGAGAGTCCAGGCTGTGAGAAGTCAATTGTCGTGAGGATGTATTGAAAATCGGCCACTTGCAAGTTATTTTTTTTTTACTTCAAAATTGGTAAATCACTGTAAGATAAAGTGGTTAATTCGTCGTTTCACAGACAAAATGGCGAACAATGAAGCATTCGTATTTTCTGATTTTTTTTCGACCTTTCAAAGAAAAAAAAAATTTAGAAAGTCATAAATAAAACTTTTTAGTTAAAACTATTTTTAGGCAATATGGCAACCAGAGATTAAAAAATATGTTACAAAAAATATGTAGAAATTTATTTCATGACAACAAAAACTATTTTGCTTTTTTAAATACATGATTTTCTAAGAATTTTAAAGCCAGTTTAAAAAACATTTCATCCCATAGTTTAAATACTTCCAAATTCCTTTCAAATTTCTAGCAGACACGAAGTAAATGATATTTTTTTCAATTATTAAAAAAATATTAAAATGGCTAACTTGTTTACGAATAAAACTAAATGCAATTATGATGGATTTAATCTCGTAACTTAATTACGAACCGGGTTGAAATAATAACATTATTTAGAAAACTATTCTTAACATGGGAGAGGGTGGGGGCTTTATTAACTATTCTGTACTTTCACCTAACAATTTAATAAACAAGAGATATCGTAAAAATTGAATTTAACTTGAAAATCTTATCTAAAAAATAGCCCGGTCTGTAAACTGCACAAGTACCAAAAAATAATACAAGAAGTGTTTTTTTTTATTGGTGGGGGATAGCCCCGTATTTAAAACTATATCCCCCACAAGAACTGTTCTAAAATCTTTTTTCAATCGATATTTATTCCATAATTGCCGAATTTTCCTACTTTGCCAAAATTGCCGAATTTTTATCTGCCGAGTTTTCCGTTGCCGAATATGTCTAAATTCATATATATATATATATATATATATATATATATATATATATATATATATTCATATATATATATATATATATATATATTCATATATATATATATATATATATATATATTCATATATATATATATATATATATTCATATATATATATATATATATATATATATTCATATATATATATATATATATATTCATATATATATATATATATATATATTCATATATATATATATATATATATTCATATATATATATATATATATATATATATTCATATATATTCATATATATATATATATATATTCATATATATATATATATATATATTCATATATATTCATATATATATATATATATATATTCATATATATTCATATATATATATTCATATATATTCATATATATATATATTCATATATATATATATATATATATTCATATATATATATATATATTCATATATATATTCATATATCCGCTCCACCCCACTTCTCCAAACAACTTTCCTCGCATAACTTGGATCTCCAAACCCAAATCTCTTCTAATACCATTAGCAATCTCAATGCAACTATAGCACAACCCTTCAAGATACACACATATATTGGGGCGTCCTCTTTCCCCATTAAGACCCGGATCTCTAACCATATATATTCCTTTAAAAATAGCAGCGATAACAGCACAGGCACTTCACTTTCCAATCTAATTAGAAACCTCAATCTTAAAAATACTCCCTATTCACTTCACTGGTCAATACTTAAAAAGTCCAAATCATATACCCCTGGAGCATCCCATTGCCAATTTTGTACTCTGGAAACCTTTATGATAGCTACTGCTACTAAATCTAAAAATATTATTAATTCTAAGAATGAACTTATCTCCAGTTGCAGGCATAAACGTAAATTCAGGTATAGCAACCATAATAATCCCCCAGACACCCCTCCCCCATTTGATTAAACACCCTCCCTTCATCTCGGATTTTCCCTCCTTACATCTCGAATCCCCTTTCTGATAGTTCTAATTCCTGTTGTTCTATAATCTCTACTTATATCTCCCTCATCCCTTTAACCTTCTCTTAACTTAATAAAATTACCCATAAACTCCGTTAGCTTCACATTTCCCTTAGTTTTAACACCTTTCTTCCATTACCCCCTAAATCTTTCCACTTAACCTCCTTAACTGTATAACTTTATTTGACTTTCCATTTTCTTTCCCGTTTAACTTCTTTTAATGCATTCGTCCGCTTCCCTTCAACACTTCCATTCTTCATTCTTTTCCCTTTCAACGTGATAACTAACCCACTCTATTCATATTATATCCTAGCCCTTTTATTTACTTGTTGATTAGCCTTATCTACTCCATATCCCCTTTGCACACCTCGATATCGAACTCCTTACTGTTTCCACTGTGCACTCTAATTATTCTTCCCCTCCTGTTTTTACTTCTAAATAATTCTTCTCACTCTTTTAATAGCCTCGATTATTCCCCCCTTGTTTTACCTCGCCCTTCGCACATCTCTCTCAAACTACTCAACCCCCAACCCGCCCTCGCTCTACATCTTTTAACCCCCATAGTATTTACTTTTAACTGCGATCTCCACTCTCCCTCTGGCTTAATCCTTTGTCACTTCTTTAACCTTGTAATTCTCTTACTTCTTCCGGCCTTCACTAACCTATTTAACAATTTTCTTAATTAACCTCCATATAACTTTTTTGAATAAAATTTCAAAGTTTATATTTTCCCATATCTATTTGAACTAGCATCCCGTAACTGCTTATTTACTTCAACCCATAATTTTTTCCACCTTGGAGATTCTCATTCCGGATATCCTCTCGAGGTCTTGTTTTCCTTTTTCTTTTTCCTTATTCTAATTTTCATTCTTGAGCTCCAATCTTATCGACTTTTCCCTCATTCTATTATTAGTATCTTATTTTTATTATTTTTTTATTTATTTTTTTTATTTTATTTTTTATTCTTTCGGTCAATCCTTAATTTTCCCTGCGAGCTTAAGACTAATCTTATTAGCTATTTTTCATTCTTTATTCTTTTATTTTCTTATTTCTACTTTTTATACTATTTTTATCTTTATTTTTTATCTTTACTCTTTTAATTTTTAACTCATTTTTCTAGTCCTACCCTTCATATATATTTTGCCTCATTGTTTATATCTAAGGTCATTTGATTAAACATCTAAACCCCGAACTCTGTTCTTATACATATTCTGATATTTTAACCCCTTATCCTAACATTCGTTAACTTACCCCCACTCCTTTCTTCCCCTTTTCTAGTCGAATCCTAATTCGCGCTAACTTCCAATTTCAACTTTATGTTTCACCCCCCCCCACTTTCACACTCTTAGTTTTATCCGCATTCCTTCACCGCATCGCTCCCTTTCTCCTCCCCCTCTCTTTCCTCGTACCCGTCCCTTTCTCCTCCCACACACCCCTTACCCGTTTCCTCCCTTGCCTACTGGTCGCATATTATATTCTTGTTTTCACTGTCTTTGCTTTTCTTCATTTATAGCCGGCTTTCTCAACTGGGCAGGCTTTAAATATTCTCGCTGCCCCTTTTTCCCACTTTAAAACACTTTCCTTTGTCATCTCTGCGCGGGAAGTATCTTTAATGGCGAATATTTTCCATCTTAATCTCCTCTGACGCCTGCCTGCATCATCGAATGTACCTCTTATTGGACTTTTTACCCTTTTTGGATTTTCTATTTTCGCCGTACCTGAAGTTGTGGCTTCTTGGAATTTAACTTTGAAACCTTTCTCATTACTTCTCGTGCCTCTAACGACCTACCTATCTACATCTTATTCTCTCCGCTGGACTCTTCGACACCGGACTTTTTGGCAATCGGACATTTGCTTGCACCCTGGCACAGTTTTGCCCTGCGTTTCTTTCCCTACAACTTTTATTTCATTTTTTCAAATTTTAAATCTTGGCCATTGCCAACTTATCTATCCCAGCGACTTCCTCTGATGATAAGATTTTGATCTTTGAAAAGCCTGGCTTAAGGAAAATTTAACTTGAATAAATTGCCTTTTTCCGGATTATACCTTGCTTTGAACTTTTGAATTGAATTTTGATTTGGCTTTTGCTTTCTCTAATTCCTTTCCATTCTCCTTCATTTCTACCTGCTCTATCCTGGATATTGAGCTGTATACTCTTCACAATAGGGTTTTACCTTTCCTAAAAGTTCGCTTTTAGTACACCTCTTTATATTCATATATATATATATTAATATATATATATGTATATATTCATATATATATATATGAATATATATATGAATATATATATATGAATATATATATATGAATATATATATATATATTCATATATATATATATATATATTCATATATATATATATATATATTCATATATATATATTCATATATATATATATATATTCATATATATATATTCATATATATATAAATATATATAAATATATATATTCATATATATATATATTCATATATATATATATATTCATATATATATATATATTCATATATATATATATATTCATATATATATATATATATATATATATATATATATATATTCATATATATATATATATATATATATTCATATATATATTCATATATATATATATATATATATATATATTCATATATATATATATATATATATGAATATATATATGAATATATATATATATATATATATATTCATATATATATTCATATATATATATATATATATTCATATATATATTCATATATATATATATATATATATATATATATATATTCATATATATATTCATATATATATTTATATATATATATATATATATACATATATATATATAGATATATATATATATATTCATATACATATACATATATATATATTCATATATATATATATATATACAGATATATATATATATATATATATATATATATTCATATATATATATACAGATATATATATATTCATATATATATATATATATTCATATATATATATATATATTCATATATATATATATATATATATATATATATATATATATATATGAATATATATATATATATATATATGAATATATATATATATGTATATATATATGAATATATATATATATATATCTATATATATTCATATATATATATATTCATATATATATATATAGTCTCGGAAGTTTCTCAACCATTAAAACTATATAAAAAAATTTTTTTTTTTAAAAACAAACAATATATATATATATTAAAAAAAACTTATAGTCTCAAGTCTTCCTATGGAAAATCACTCATGTAAGTCAATTTATTTTTTACAGTTATTATATTAGTTAGTTTCTAACACTATTTTAAGGGATCATCAGTTCTTTACCATGAAAAACTGTTTCGGGAATTTAAAAACAAGACAGTATTTAATTTCATGGCTTCCCAGCAGAGTTGATCAGACCCCACTTCCCTTAAAAGACAAAAACATAAACGTTCCTTATACTAAATCTACGTTTTGTTCTATATAAATGTTTTGCTAACTTATATTAGTTATTTAAGACACAAAAAAAAAAAAAAAATTCTTTACCTGTGCTGTTCGTCTGTCTAATAAAATTTATCCGTTACTTACAAAAATGTTGCTGCATTTTAAAGTGTTTGGACGAATCCATTACACTATTATTTAAGTGATTAATGTAGTATTTTTAGTTTTATATTATAAATATAAAAAACATCAACACATCAAAAAATAAAAATAAATAAATAAATATGTATATATATATATATATATATATATATATATATATATATATACACATATACATACATACATATATATACCTTTAGTTCCTCCTTTTCTCCCTCGTCCTCATTTGTTGTCCATCTCCCCGTTGTCGTCAACCTCAAATAAATATTAATCTTCCTTGTTCACTTACAGTTTTTCTAATCTGCGTTCACAACTGTCGATTTTTTTCTTTTCTCATTGTTTCAAATCTGCGTCTATAAGTTAACCGTTAATTTGTTCTCTTTTTCTTTCTTTTTCTTCTTCTTCTTTGCCAACTCCCGGTGTTTAAAATCGGCGTTCATAACTGTCGATTTTCTTCTTCTTCTTCTTCTTCTTCTTCTTCTTCTTCTTCTTCTTCTTCTTCTTCTTCTTCTTCTTCTTCTTCTTTAACATTTCTTTCTTTCTTTCTACTGTATTTTTATTGTTTTTCTTATTATAATTAGCAGATGTGTTATATATACGTTTATACATATTATACATTATTTCTATTTATATATCCTATGATTTGTTCTATCAGTTTATTTTGATTAATTTGATAAGATTTAAAAGCATCAGGATGGCGAGTAATTGCCTTATTTAATTGTCCAAATATTTTATTTTGATCGCCACCTTGGTTAATCATTCTTATTATTAGATCAGAAATTGGGGGCATGAAATCTACTAATTTTAAGGTAACACGAGCAATTCTCAGAAATGCAGACATAATACTCCCGTAAAATATATACACAGGGCTAGTACTATTTTTATATGGCATTCGCACGATACGAAAAGGGAAGGAATTTCTTTTATCAAACAGGTTATAGATAAATATTTTATCTTCAATTTTTATATCCAAATCAAGAAAAGTAGCTTGTGTTCCCTTATGTTCACAGTTTAATTTTAACTCTTTAGGATATATTAAATGTTTAGTATTTGCAAACTCTTCGCTATCATTAATGCAAACAAGGTCGTCAATATATCGCCTACATCCATGATAACTATACGCTCTAGATATATCATTTTTTACTAATGATGACATATATATATATTCCAGTCTATGTAAATATAGATCCGCCCAAAATGGAGACGGATCCAAACCCATTGGAATACCTATTGTTTGGAGCAATAATTTATTCCCTATTTGAAAGTAACTCTCTTTTATAAGGTGACTTATAAGCATTATCAGACCAGTTTTTGATACACTCGTCTTACCATTTTTATTTTTACACCAAAAGGCTTTAGATTTTGCAAAGTCTATGTATTTACCTTTTCCTCCTGCAAAAGCTAAATCTACAGTATTACCTAATTCTTTAATAAGTTCTTTATGGGGTATTTTTGTATATAATGTACTAAAATCGTATGTCGAGATTGATTTAGCCTGTTTACGAGAATTAATACGATCTAATTTTTCTTTTACTAGATCGGAATTATTTACCACCCAAAATAGGTTTATATTACTATAGAATTTACTTTTTTTATGGAAATTATTTATTTGGTTTATAATTAATTTAAAGATTTTAGACACAGCCTTACTTAAAGGTTTAGTGATGCACATTTTTGAGGCAACAATGAAACGGGCGCCAACTGGTGTTTTATGCATTTTAGGTATCCAATACATAGATGGAAGTTTTTTGTATTTTTCTTCTAATTTTAATCCTAATTTTTCACAAATAACAGTATTGTTTATAATAATGTTATCGCTTTTATTATTACTTAATTTATAAGTATCTGAAACTTCACCTATTATTCCTACTTCTAGCAATAAGCGTTGTATATAATACTTTTTACAGATAAAAGCTATATTATTTGTCGCCTTATTAATAGGAACTATTACAAACCTATTTTGAAGCATTTCTAGCTCCGTAGTTATTTGTGGATTTCTAAGGAGGGGATTCGTTCTTTTAGGGTGTTTAAATTCTTTTAAACGTTCTACTTTTTTATTTACGAATCTAAGTATATTATTTTTCCATGCGTCAAATGTAGAGTGTAATAGTTTATGTTTTTTAGCCATGGATGCAGTGAAATTATCTAACGCTTTATTTATTTCCTTAACACATTTCGCATAATTTAAACATTTAGGTTCTCTATAGTTTGGGCCTTTACTTAAGAGTTTTCTTAATTTAGAATTTTTAACTATCGCTAGATTACCGGTAATTATATGCCCTATGTCAGTATTACATAAAGGGGAGGATTCACATTCACATGATGGTATATACATTTCATCATTATCATTTATATTTAAATTCTCTACAGTTTTTTTATAGTTAAAAACCTTATTCCGGATAGTTTGCCCTAGTTTATATGTTACTATTGGTTTCTGTTCCTCTTTTTTAAGTTCATTGGGCAGTGACTGAATGATTTCTGGATTATTAAATATTTTAGGCAGATTTATATCATCAAATCCTTTATTTTCATATAGGACTACACAAACATTTCGAGGTTTATTTTTTATACCCTCAGCAGGTGGCTTGTATAATTTTGTATCGATTATATCCATGATATACTCATACCATTGAGGAAGTTCTTCTATCCTATATATCATATCCGGGTTTAATAATATCTTAGATGCTATGTCTTTTAATACCTTTTTCTTGGTTTTATTAAGAAGTTTTCTAATGTAATTAAAAGACTCGGAAATATTAGTCATGATAATCTCTTTAGTTTTATTAAAAAATTCTTCGCATGAAACGGCAGATTCGCTATTGTTCCTATTTACATGTGTTCTATCTCTAGTCCCGTAGCGAGGCAAAGCAGGATACAATCGCCCTACATTTACTGATTCGTCTTGTAAATTATCTTTTTTTATTTTTACATTTAGACCATACGGATAAATTACTCGCATTTTCTTAATTATTTCATCTTGTTTATTTAGGCGCATTTTAAGCGTATTATTATCTACTTTACCAGAACTATCATATCCATTATCTTTAAATGTTTCAATAATCTGTATTGAAAAAGACGATTTACCACAGGTTTTTTCTTTAAAGTGGTTTACTACATGGACACAGCCTTTATTACTAGTTCTATGTAAATTCATCCGTCTATTTAAAGGTAGTACTGTTTCGCCTACATATTGTAAATTACAATTTTTACAAGATAATAAGTAAACTAAATTTTGTGACCTACACGACAAATCTTCCCCCGAATGATTTAGGACTGGATAGATTCTTTTAGTTACATTAGATTGATATTCTTTAGATGTTATTAGAATATCACAAGTTTTGCATAACGAAGCTCCACAGGGAGCAATGTTAAAATTATTATCGGTCGGACAAGTCCCATTTGCCATTTCGAAAGAAGGAGCTCCTACTTCAGTGTCTCTAATGACAACGGCTTTACCCTGTCGAAATCTGCCCGACCTCCTTGGGGGATTAGCCCTAGGGGAACTCACTAGTTCTGAGGGCTGCCCAGACTTAGCTTGCAATCTCGTTTTAGTAACAATAGTTAATACTATTATTTTTATACATTATGTTTTATCAGGATGAAAACTTAAGCACCTTTGGTGCCAGAAAGGTATTCAAATAAGAGGAAGGAAACCTAACCATGCATATCCAAATACCCAATATATATATATATATATATATATATATATATATATATATATATATATATATATATATATATATATATATATTCATCGCCTGTACACTAATTTTATTCGACAATTTGAAGAAACCGTCAATTTTTACATTTAAATCGTTACAATTAATATTAACTTTCAAAATCTTTTTTCTTAATAATAAAAATAGTTTAATTAAATAAACACAAAAAACGGCACAGTTTAAAAAAAAAAAATGAGAAACAAAACTAAAAAGACTTCCGGACAACGCCGTGTAAGTATAGCAAACGCCATCTGTCGGCCAGATTTTAAAAAGATTTGCAGACAATTTTTTCTTCTTTGGCAGACGACATTTACGGCTACAATTCAGAAAGATTCTAGAAAAATTGTGTGATAGAAAAGCAAAAACAAACAAGAAAAAACGTAATATTTAGATTTTTTCTTTTCATTTTTTTTCATTTGTTCGTTATTGTTTACTTTATTGTCATTTTTATCTTGAAACGAATTATTTCAATATAATTTTATTTTTTCTCCATTTTTTTTCTTTTTCATTTTCATTCCAATGATTGAGACTCAATCTTTTGTCATGTTAAAATACAATGACAGTTTTTAGACAAATAAAAATTGAAATATATCCATTAATATATAATTTTTATGCATATCTGTTTAATGATATTTCTTGAGAAAATTAAACAAAAATCATTGAAACAAAAGTTCTTTTTTTACATTTTTATCGCCAAATATTTATGACTTTCGGAAAAAAACTAGTCATGAAACTAAGAAAAACAAACTCAATGTCTTCCTAATTTTTCCCAAAGTTTAAAATTATATTTTTGTTGACTTGGAAATATAATTTATATTTATGTGTTATTTTTTACTATTCAGATAAATAATAATAAAAATATGCCCACCTCCCCCAAAACTGCCCTGTCTAAAAGAGGGTTCTCTTTTAAACAGGACAGTATTTTTTATGCCCGCCACTGCCCGCTACCAATCACAATCAAGGATTTGTTTCACGTAACTCAAATTAACCAATCAATCGCAAACATTTGAAATTTAAGAAAAAACGTCTGCTCTGAATATTTTAAAAATGAAAACAGGTGTTTATTTTTACGTCTGCTCTGAATATTTTTACGATTTAAATATTTGTTCGCATAAAAAAGTAATTATTTTATTTATAACACGTTTTAATGTAAATTTTCAGCAAAAAGGGGGAAAATACCCCCCTAATAAGATCTCGAAAAAAATAGCCAAAATTTCACAAAAACAATAAATGGTTAGATGCCCTTAAACACGCTATCTGGTCCGGAGTGGGTGATCATTTTTCGTTGAATTTATATGCGAAACTGATTCCCCACTCTAAAGTCTAAAATATTTTGTTTTATTTATTTTAACTGCCAAGTTTTTCAGGCTGTTTACATGTAATCGCCTAATAAAAGTAGAATCACATTCTTTGCGGGGAGGAGGGGGGGGGACTAGCAGGGCACCAATAATACTAAAAATAGATTAATTCCTATTTCAGTCACCTAAATTATTTAGAGTGAAATGAGTTTCGGCATTGCTTCCAAACGTCTTATTTCTACTTAAACTCTGTTTTAGTAAAATAAATATCATTAAAAACAACACTAAGCTATAACTAGTTTCATCGTACACGTGAAACGCTGAAGTAAAATGTTGACCAGAAAACATAGTCGCCATCTTTATATACAAGTCGAGCAAAGGCCTAGCTATGGAAGAACGATAACTCAAGTGAATAACTCTGACCTTTAACTAGAAAATTATGAACTTGAATTATTACCTTTCATTAGCTAGCCACGTTCTCAACTAGTTTATAAAGATGGCGATTATATGTTTCCTGGCGGCTTTTCATTTCAGCATTTCACGTATACGATGAAACTTTTTACACCCCCCCCCCCACACACCTTTTTGCTTTTTCTCTTAATTAATTTTTTGGAAGAACATATTTACATTCTTGGAATGGAAATATAGCTCAATGAAGGACTATAGGGACCTCCAATTGCATGTGAAGAACGGTGACGTCACTATTTCATGTGTACGTTAAGAAGTCATACATTCGTTTTGCTTTACCGATTGCAAAAAAAACTCTCTCAAATAAAGTTATACTTGTTTTAAAGTAAAATAGTTTAGTTAAAGGTTACATTATCAAATTCTGAAAGAAACCCTTCTTCATTGTCCGATGAAACTACGAAACTTTCTTGTTTTACGACACACGGGGTAGTGTTTACTAAACATCGCGTGAGACATGGCAAGATATTATCTATGTACGGATGAACAGAAGTGAAACAAATTACTTTACTACTATGGTGTAAACAAAATTAACGGTTTGTTTTAACCATTTATTCGTCAATTGAATAATAAAAATTCAAAGTAAAAATAAGTTTATATTTCGAAATGGATAAACATTTTAATTTGAAAAAAGAAAAATGATAAAAAGTATTATAAATATATAATAATAATAATAATAATAATAATAATAATAATAATAATTACTTTTGTCAACGTTTTTTCTTATTAGTGTTACTGTTTACAAATTAGCGTGCGGCGTGCACCAATTTTACTCTAAAAATGTATGCGCATGCGCGTGGGACAATTTCACTTTAAAAATTGACGTGTTAATTATGGCTAGTATTGCGTTCCATAGTTGCGGCAAAATCAGTTAGTGCAAAAAAATTTTCTTACTTCTAGCAAATGAAGTAGTTTTTTCCAAGTACATAATATGACATCCGCCACAACTTTTGTCTTTTACGATTCATAATACTTCGGGCTATATTATATTAAAATATTTTGAAAAATTTCGAACACGAATATGTTCAAAAATGATGTTTAAAACCGATAAACTCGATCAATACGATCAAATGAATAAATGTCTCTGAAAATAAAAATTATTTCGTAAAACTTTTTTTTTTTTGCATTTCAATAAATCACAGTATATTTTATTGAGAAAAGGTAAAAAAAAATTCAAAACATAATAATATTGCTTTTATTTCCACTTTTTATTTGTGCATTCACGGACCAGTTTACTAAAACAGTTTACGTAAAATTTAATAAAATTAATCCAATGTGTTTTTTAAAAGAGTTTAGTTTTATATAAGAAAAAAAAATCGCCGGATGACAATATATTTCGTTCAATATTTCATAAAATGAAACAGGGGGGGGGAATCACGTAAAAAAAATATTTTCCCTAATATATTTTAGGAAAACAGCATTTTAAAGATAAATTAGTCCTATAATGAATAAGTATTGAAAATTTCGTGAAGATCTGGCCATAACTTGATTTATGCGAGATTTATTAAAAATGTGCCTATCACAGCGCACATAAATGCTTATACATAAGAACGTTAGTTTATCACGTAAAAAAAAGTACACAACATTTTAACTTCACATTTTCATGAGTTTCGTATGCTGGAAAAAATTCTAAAAAATCATCAGCAGTTTATTTAATGTATCCTCTTTTGAATGGTAAAAAAGTTTTGTTGATAATCTTAATCTAAATTAAAGTTACATCGTGTTATATATAGGGGGGGGGGTAAATAGTTCACAACCAATTGGAGGTCCCTAAAGGACTATGTCATAAAAAATATTGAAATTTCAATCCCATAAATACTTTCGAGTTTTTTGTTTTGTTTTTTGAACAACGAAATAGGGTATCTTTTACAATAATCCGCAGAGTCGCCAACGGGGTCCAAAAAACGAACGAGAACGGGGTAAAAAAAAAAATATATGCAACAAGTGACGGTGACCTACGTCGAGAATAGATATTTTCCTACTTACCTATGAAATTTGTTTGTATTTTTACGTACTATAAATGGGTTTTTATTAGATGTAAAAAAAAAAAATTTCTTTTTTTTTTTTTGGCACAGATTTTTACTAAAAAAAATGGCGGCCCAGCCTTACCTCGTTACGATACCCCCCCCCCCAGTCGCTTGTCCAATGTTCGTGTGACAAAATATTGATTTCTAATAAATAGCAGTTGAAACGGCTTAAAAATACAAACAAATGTCACAGATAAGTTGGAAAATAACTTTTATCGGCTACAGTTACTTTTATTTGTTGTATATTTGTTTTTATAGCGTTTTCACGCTGCGGATTATTGTAAAAGATACCCACGAAATAAATATGCGCCAATAAATCACATGAAACCGTTTGAAGGTACGAAGAGACTTTATTTCAGATCGTACAACACAAAAAAAACGTAAACTACTGTAAAAATGGAAGAGAGCCGCCGAGCAGACGAGAAGGGCAAATAACTCAGTCATACTTAGTTATCGCCCCTGACCTAGAAGTATCCTTAAAACGGGTTCGGAATTAAGTTCATCTAGGAATTATTAGATTTATCAATTTTATTTGTTATTCAACTTATAAATCGCTTTTATTTTCTTTTAATTACAAAATTATATTGTACGAATTAAAAAAAAAATGTTATTGTATTTTTTCATCATTGTTGATATTTACTTTATTTCTTACCTTCACTCATATTACGACCATTATTTTTCTGCAGAAATTTCAAGCTTTTTTTAAAGATAATCTGGGGGAGTCAGAAAAATTCGAATGAAAATAAAGAGAAATAAATTGTAATATCATTTTTTATATTTAAAAAAATTCGAATGAAAATAAAGAGAAATAAATTGTAATATCATTTTTTATATTTAAAAAAATTCGAATGAAAATAAAGAGAAATAAATTGTAATATCATTTTTTATATTTAAAAATATTCGAATAAAAATCAAAAGAAATGAATTGTAATATCATTTTTTATATTTTAAAAAATTCGAATAAAAATAAAGAGAAATAAAGTGTAATATCATTTTTTATATTTAAAAAAATTCGAATGAAAATAAAGAGAAATAAATTGTAATATCATTTTTTATATTTTAAAAAATTCGAATGAAAATAAAGAGAAATAAATTGTAATATTATTTTTTATATTTTAAAAAATTCGAATAAAAATAAAGAGAAATTATAATATCATTTTTATATTTAAAAAAATTCGAATGAAAATAAAGAGAAATAAATTGTAATGTCATTTTTTATATTTTAATCTTAAAATTTTCAGAAAAAAATTCCTTCTTCAGAATTGTGTCAGTCTTTTTTTCTGATTTGATTTTTAATGGCCAGAGTGCTCACCTTCTCGAGCGCTGGCTTTTCAAACCCCTACTTTCCCGACCCGACCTTGGGTCACATCTTACTTGTGGGAGTAAGATAAAACTGGCCTTGTGCCTAACTCCTGGAGAAGAGTAAATAAATATTCATGAATTGGAGCCAAATTTAATTTAATCGAAAACATTTACAAAGTAAGGTTTAGTCGTCAAAATATTACCTTCACTAGAAATATTGTATATAAAGAAGTTTTGTAAATTGTTTCATGTATTTTTCATTTTTTAAAAATAAATATACAAGTCCAAATCTTATCATATTTTATTCAAACATGTATAGGTTAGGAACAAGATAATTAGTATTAAAAACATCATTTTGTGTAATTTACACGGGTCGATGCACTTGCATGACATGTTTCTTCAAATTATCCTCCTGAAGAAGTCTTACAATAAAGACGAAACGTTGATGAATATATAAAAAATTATCTCTTGGTTTTTCCTTTTTCATTTCCCATATATATATATATATATATATATATAAGGAGGTTGGCTCCCTCTACCGTGCTAGTAAACTCCTCACACCTGACATTATCCTGTATCTCTACAAAGCCACCATCCGTCCATGCATGGAGTATTGTTATCATATCTGGGCTGGTGCATCATCTACTAGTCTCTCCCTCGTTGACAAGGTCCAAAAAAGAGTCGCCAACCTAATAGGTCCCTCACTGTCGACCAGGCTCCAGTCCCTGTCCCATCGCCGCAATGTGGCATCCTTATGTTTGTTTTACAAATACTTCAATGGATTATGCTCCGATGAATTGGCTGCTCTGGTGCCCCTCGACGTAAATTCACTAGACTAACTCGACAATCAACTAAATCTCATTCATTCACTGTGGAGGTCCCCAGATGCCGGAGCGCCTTCTACTCAAATAGCTTCTTTCCTCGTGCTGCTGGTCTCTGGAACTCCCTCCCTGCCTCCTGTTTCCCTGACAGTACTGACATGCAGAAATTTAAAACTAATGTAAACAGACATCTCGCTGCGCAGATCCCAATTTAGGTTGCCCTACCCCCCCAACCTTCTCCCCTTTTCTTTTTTCTCAGTAGCCCCTTACGTCTACAGAGGTGGCCTGCCTTGTTTGGGGTGAACTATGTTAAGAATAAATTTAAAAATATGTATATTTATATCGCCTGTACACTAATTTTATTCGACATTTTGAAGAGACCGTCGATTTTTACATTTACCGCCAAATCGTTACCATATATACAGATTATGACGTTAAGAACGTTTTGGAATTAAAATCAATGTCGTATTTAGGAGGGGGGGGGGAACGTTTAAAACTTTTTTCGTATGACCGATACAAAAAACCATTGCTCAAGGAGCAATACAATAACAAGCACTTCCGGTCCTGTAAGACTCCATTTTGTTAAAATCTCGATTTTTCTTACATATTTACACATTTCAAGCGTGTTTTTCTTCCGATTACATCCGTAATACTTAATAGATTTTAACTCGAAATGGTTCCTCATTTAATAATAGTTTAAACAACATAAAACCATGTTTATCGCATTCTCTTTAGACCGTCGATCTTTACATTTACCGGTTTGACCATTAAATTATTAATTGAACCAAATTGGGTTAATATTTACTTTAGGAAAATCCTAAAAAAATTGAAGCGATTAACTCCCAAAAAGACTGCCATATTATATCGACTAGTTGTGCCTGTCTTTTTTTTCGCAGTGGTTACAAGTAAAATTAATTCACTCTGCAAATTATCTTTCTGCGCTCCTTTCATATGTTTTTTTGGGGGAGGGTGGAGGGAAGCTACAATTGATCAGGCGGGGGGGGGGGCACTTTGGTCTTTGTGCTCACACGGTAACAACCAGAATTCATCATGAATTGCATTTCTGAAGATGTGATACCAGTCTTAGAACTTTGTTTGCTAAATATTTCTATAATAGATGTAGCTGTACAAGCTGCTGCTGCTGATGATGATGATAATAATGATGATAATAATAATAATAATAATAATAATAATAATAATAGTAGTAGTAGATAGATAGATAGATAGATAGATACACCCTTATTATAATGTCTAATCTGTAATAAATTACAATTTCATTTTTGATAAACAAACCTCTTCTGTACATTTTAAATCAATTTATTCAACGTTTTCATCAACACAAAACATGGTCTGGAAAGAGTTATGAAAACACAGGTTGATTTGGCTGGCATGTATGCATTATAGGAATGAAATTGGGTCCAGAAGTTTCATCTCGTCTAACAAAGTCATGGCGAGAGGCAACGAAGGCAATATGGCGTCTGTCAGTACGTTGCTCAAAGTTTCACTGTTTGTAAAGGTGCATAACGGCCTTGGTTGGAAATAGAAAAAGGTGCGCATTCGCAAAGTGTTCTAATCGCCCAACGTATCATTACACTAATGTAAACATGGCCGTGTTATCTCACAGAACCACTTGCTAATCACTACACGAGTGATAACATGCAAGTTCAAAAGAAAATAGATCTTAATCATGTAACTGTTACATTTTCCTCTTCTTAAGCTTTTGGCTGATAAAAACAAGAGATGCTTTATTGACGTAGAAGCGCAAGAGAATAAATTTAAACAAACATGCAAATTGCAATAAGGGGGTAAATAAATGTTCAGTTTGATCCAATGTCCAACTAAATCAATGTGGATGTGATTAAATCATGAATCAGGAGTATATGAATCTACCAGTTTGCATCTACACATCAGATAGGGTTGAGATATCTGTGACTATGAAGATCCACGCAAAGTCTCTGCATAGTTATCGGTCTAACGACAGATAAACTTGACCGAACGCAGGTATGGAAGAGTGGTTCACGACCTGTGGTTGAAGTAAATAGTATAATTGGGTTTGCACTGTTTCAAATTAGGAGTACAGGTAGGTCTGCACTGTTGCAAGTGTGTTCAAAACTCTACCTCCAGTAAGTTACTTAATAGCCTTCAACATGTCTGCATATAAGAAAGGGCCACTTTCACCGCTCGATTCTGGCTTAGGACCATCACTTGCACCACAGTATTTAACTCAGTAGTGAAAGAAAGGGTCAGCTACAGTATAGTAAATCGCCATTGTAAAAGGGCTTCCAATAAGACTCATGATAAGTAGGGCAAACGGGAAGAAATATGAAAGTTAATACCGAAGGCAAAGAAAAATAAATTTTAGAATTAAAAAAATGTCTAAACTTACATAAGTAAAAAATCATAAAAGTTAATATCGAAGACAAAAATGTTATAATAAAAAAAATATATGTCGAAACATTTATAAGAAAGATTTTCTGATAAGCAGTGCATGAAAAAGTTTTACAAAATACATAGCGATGCTTAAAAAGATCCTATGGCGGAAAGAAAGGTTAACTTGAACTGCAAAATTATTTAATCGTCGTACGGGAGGTGCGGGGAGGAGTTGCCATCTTTATTTGTGCAGACCACATATAGACGTCACCAGCGAAAGCTAACATCGAACTGCTGCTCATGTTTGTTAGGAACAAATGTAATATAATATAAAGTAGCTGCTAAAAACGATGTATGAACAGGGTAAGGAGCAGGGCTTTACGCGCTCCACTACTTTTGGAGCTGCTCTCGCTCCTGCTCCAACGCCCAAAATTGGGAGCTGGTTCCTCTCACGCTCCCCATTTTCAAAAAGGAGCCGCTCCAGCTACAACTCCTATAAAAAAGGAGCAGCTCTTTTTCAGCGCTCCATAATGAAAATGTACCTTCTTTCATAAACGTTCTATTCTGCCAATGAGTGGTCGAAGGTTGGGGTGGGCGTCAAAGGATCTCGTCAATATGGGTGGGGATGTCACTTTAAGTGTAAGACCGTAAGATAATATTTGACAAAACCTCGCTAATATTTTGAGAGTTATAGGAGAACATGTCGGACGAAGCATAGGATTATACGTAAATTTTCGTTTCGTGAGGTATAAAATAGAAATAAAAAAATTCCTGAAGCATTTAAAAACAATTTTAATTTTCATTACATTAAAAACCTATTTTTTTCAGGGAAGGAAAATTTGACCCGATATTTTTTCTATTTATTTGGGAAGGGAATTTAGATTTGTTTTAAGTAAATAAAGTTTTACTTTTAAACATTATTAGTGATTATTTTCTTTTTAAAGAAACCATTTCTCTGGGAGAGGAGAGACAGCCAGGGCAACATTATTCGTCATGCTGTTGTTTAATATTTGTTTGTTTTACGAACGTAACAATATTGTATAATGTATATTATTATTTACCACAGAGAAACGTGCAAGTACTTTCAAACAAATCGATTTATCCAATTTTTTTTTCAATAGTACAATTTGGGGTGAATAAAACCAAGTTGGACAAAAAATATCAATAAATTGTCAATAAACAACCCAGAGATCCATTTAATGTCTTAAAATTTCATACAAAATATTTGGCCTAGACCTTGGTAGTTGAAAAAGTATCGGGTCAAATTTTCCTCCCCCGAAAAATTAACTGGAGCAAGTTTTCCTAGGTTGGGCAAAAACATTTATTAAAAATTTGCATAAAACAGGTCAAAACGTCTATATTTGAAATCTCTAACAAAAACAAACTGTTTACAATTTTAATATTCGATAATAGATTTTTTAAAATAAAGAAAAATATTTAATCTACTTTCGGTTCTAAAAAACAACAAATTTTTTGTCAGGACAAAATGTACCATTTCACCCCAAAAATCGATTTTATCGAACATTTGGGTGAATACCGAGCGAAATGGTCGAGAAAATCCAACGGCTCCTATAGTACAAGTGAACCTAAAATTCTTTATTTATAAACACGAATTAAAAGAAAAATTAGCTTATTTATTCAATTAGCAATAAACATCCTTGTCATAAATACAAAAAAAGAAAATAACTTCAAAGACATCTATAGACTCACTGGCGCATTTGAAGACATTTGTTGCCAAATTGCTTCCTGCCTTAAGAAAACTGTCCCATCAAAAATGTAACATGTCGATGTGAAAATCTTCTCTCTTCCTCCCCCCTTTCTCTCTCTCTCCATATCTTATATACATTTACCAGAGATATAATTTAAAAAATAACTCAGATTTTAGCTAAGACTTTCTGCTCTTTTTCTTTTTATTGCTGAATAAAAAACTAATGTTTAAAAAAATCAAATAATTTTGGAGCGCGGAGCGCGGAGCGCAGAGCGATAAAACCGCGCTCTTTAGTCCCAAAAGGAGTTTCTACTGCTCCACTCCAACTGAATATAAAATGAGCCCTCCTCTCCTTCGCTCCAGCAAAAAGGAGTGTGCTCCTGGAGCGCGTTTGTTTTTGGAGGGCTCTGTAAAGCCCTGGTAAGGAGTTTATTTAGAGAAGAAGCTAGAAGCGTAATCGAAGGACCCACATTTAAAAAGAAGCAGATTCTCCTTACGCCTTATGGAAAGAAATAAGTAAAAAAATCTGGGAATTATTTGCAAAACATTGTGTCTTCACTTCCTTTCGGCTACACTCCTAAGAAAAAATGAAACCATCACTTGGACATTTTGAATGAAAATAAAGCAACATGAAAAGCTACTTTTGTGACCAGTGGCTAACAGAACATAATGAAATATTGCACCGAAAAATCATTCAATTACCATGTTATGGGGCAAAGCCGAAAAATTAAAAAAAACTTAAAGGAAGAAAAATATTTATTTTGATGCAATTGTTTTTGGGTGCCAAAAATTTAAAAGGCGAGATCTTTATTTGAACGATCATGGAAAGGGCAAAACCATTTGGCTTGTTTTAAATGTCATGGGCCACTATGAGAAATTAATAAAAATGGCGCGGACATAATTAGTTTAAAAAAAAGTAATTTTAGAGTTAACCCTAAACGTAAAGTATGCTAATTTTTTTTCTATTAATATTAAATTATTTCCTTTTTGTAGATTTAGAAACATCTCCTATTTTATATATTTTTGGGGTTACATGTCTCTGAAAAAATATGTTATACAGCACAAACCATGTCACAACAAAAAAACACAAAGAAAATGTATCTACTTGCAATATCTTGCTGCATGACATTTTTATTTCTTTTAGTTATTCTGGGATAAAACAAAATATAATTAAGTTATGCAGAAACGCTAATTCTTTTTCTTTTTAGGAATATAGCGCTGGTTAACTGCAGTAAAACTCAACCTGTAGAGTATGGAGAAATTAGAAATCACATTGGAATCAGAAGTTTAGGTGTTTTTTAAATTTTTATATAATACGTCAGGGTTTCCAATTTGTTGGAGTCAGAAATTTGTATGTTTAGATCACGTCAAGGTTACCAATTTAACTGAAACCTGGTGAAACCTTCTCATCAAGCAAGGTCAGTAGGATGGATACAAGCGCAGCGACCCTATTACATAATGGCGATACAAGTTTCTCATCACCCAAACCTCTACAAACTGGTATCTTCTGACGTTTGATATCAGTAGTTAAATTTATTTAATCGTCTGATTTGTTTATGTGCGTGTATATTGGTAGCTGCTGCCCGTGTTCTATCAAGGGATTTTGACCCATATCTATAAAGAACAGTATGATCATAATATTTCTCTCAGAGTTCTCCAAATTTACTTTGGCTGATGAGGTCGCTAGTTATGTTTTTGTTACTTTTGTTGTTGTTGTTGTGTAAATGTTAGGTCTATGTGGTTTGGATCATGGAGGTATCTTGCTTATTGTGAAGCTGAATTGAAGTTTTAATCCATACCGAAGAGATAGTTTTTTTTCCATTTTAAGATTAAAGATAGTTCATTGACATCCGTGTATAAACTTTGTATGTGTGAAGTGTGAAAAGCCCCATAACTTAATTTCAGACCTTGATTTTGTATAGTTTGTATTTTATTAATGTAGGATTTGCATGTGGCCGTGTAGATAGTACATCAATAGTCAAGTTTTGGTCTGATGTGCGACCTGTATATTGTGAGCATTACTTTGCGATCTGCTCCCCAGTTCATTCTTTTTTTTACTACTTTTACAATTTAAAAATCTTTCTGACATTTTTCTTTCAGTTGGTCAATATGTGCTTCAACTTTGCAATTTAGTGTAGTAAGTTTGAAACTTTTCATTCCAAATTGTTTGTTTTAATTAAAAAATCATAACAGGTTTCAAGCAGACCCTAAAAAAACAATTGGTGGAAATATTTTGGCTCATGCCTCAACGGTTAGAATCTATTTACGAAAGGGAAGAGGAGAAACATGCATTGCCAAAATCTATGATAGGTAGCATAAATTCAAATCCTTTATTATCTGATTTGTCAAGTTTGAGAAAAACCTTTCTTGAGCTCTTCGATTCAAATGAGTTTTATGACAAGCTTATTGCAGTAACTAGTAAGGTTGATGAGAAGAAAGTACTTGCTGTAGCAGGAGATTTGAATGGTCATGTTGGAAAGACACCTTTTTAGGGTGTGCATGGAGAGAAATGGAAATGGTGATAGGAATGCTGAAGAAGAAAGAATTTGGTCTTGCAATGGACATGTTGGTTGCTAACATCTTTTTTAGGAAAAGAGAATGTCATCTCGTTACATATGAACCTTGTACAGCAAAGACTCAAGTAGATTATCTGTTGGTTAGGAAAAGGATAGAAAGCTTTAAAGTGATGTAAAAATAATGTCAAAGTTCGACATGTTCGTCTATATCATCAATAGCTTCACACGTCTATCATCAATACAACAACACAATTTTTTGTCTTGGAGATCGAAGTCAACGTAAATAGTCAACCCCGAATCAAGGGAGATTACTCTTATCGTCGAATGGGCCAAGGGAGATAACTCATAATCCACAAGTAACCTGGTAAAGAAATCATGACACAGCACAATTGCAATTTCATGTTGAAGAAATCTCACGATGTAAAGAGAAAATGTATCCCCAGAAGAAAGGTGTGGAGGTTGAATTTAGAGACCAAGTGATAGAGTATTTAGCTACCAGATCCACTACAGGAAGTGTGGAAGAACAGTGGAATATGCTGAAAGATACACTGTTGAAGGTAACAGACTTGTGGGTGGGTTACCAAGGAATAGGGTGACATGGTGGTGGAATGAGCTAGTTGAAAAGTGTACCAAAGAAAAGCGGAAGCATAGTGAATAAAAAGTTTAGTGAATAAGGATGTGCATCTGGAAGCAAAAAGGGAAGCAAGAAGAGTAATACACAGAGCCAAGAAGGAGGCTGAGAAAACCAGGTTTCCATATATATTATGAAGGGATGACCCCAAAAATGAAGTATTCAGGATAGCTAAACAGATACTGAAGACAAATATGGATATTGTTGGAGAGAAGTGCATTCGAAATTACAATGGAGTATTAGCAACAAATGAACAGGATGAGAGGGATGCTTGGAAATGCCACTATGAGAAATTGTTGAAGACTGAGTTTTCATAGAACCGTAAAAATCTAGAAGTTGCTGAAGCAGTATCTGAACCAACTATAAGAATCGAGAAAGAAATGGTACAGAAAGCTGTAAACGAAGAAGGTAAGGCTAGAGGACCTTCAGGTGTTGTTGCAGAAATGTTGAAGGCTGTGGATGAAACAGGTATTGAGATGATCACATACTTGGCAAATCAGATCATAAAAGAAGAGGTTATCCTGAAAGACTGGGAATGACGTACAATTGTGAATTGTTACAAGGGTAAAAGGGAAGCACTAGATAGAGGTAATTACAGAGGCTTAAAATTGATGGATGAGGTCCTTAAAGTGATTGATCCAATAATTGAGAAGCAAATAAGAAGTCAGATAAGACTAGATTAAATGTAGCTTGGTGTTATGCCTGGGCAAAGTACCACTGGTGCTATATTTATCCTGAGACAAATGCAAACTGGAGGAACGGATCCTTTCAACTGTACTCCATCAGAAACTTAGTATTGGTGGGATTATGGATGCCTCAGCACTCAGCACCTCTGGTCGTTCAGTTATGTACAGCGCGCCACATTTTGCATCAACTCTATAACACGCATGGATATCCACTGGTAGACCAAGGAAGACCTAGCTTGTGTGCATAAAAAGTGCATGCAACCTGATTGATATCAACCTTTAGGATCAGATGACACAGCGAGCAGGTGTGAAACGTTGCCTGCTGTTGCTCACCCGCACCGGAGTCCGAGACACTCACACCACCCTAAATACCAAAACCTGATGGTGATGGTGATGATGTAGTGAACAATAACAACAACAACAACAGGTTGCTCAAGTATATCAAGAATGGGACCAGCATAAATAGTTTTTAAAATAACAGATTCTGATGATGGTATGAAGAATAGATTGTGTAGACAGTATTGAGAGCTTTCAGAGGAGACTTCTTTTTATTCAATGAATCTGAATTTTTTGGAAGTTATAGCAATTAGTGTTTAAAGAAAGTATGTGGGTAAGAGAAGTAAGGAAGAAAAAAATAATAATTTGTTGAAATGGAATTTTGTGCATATTTTTTTTTTTTTTACATGGAGGCATAAATATTGAATCCAGTATTAGGAGATTTCAGAGGAGACTTCTTTTTACTCAATGAATCTGAACTTTCTGGAAGTTATAGCAATTAGTGTTTAAGGAAAGTGTGTTGGGATGGGCAAGAAAAAGCATAAATATTAGTTCCATGTGTGTCGAATTGAATCTAAAGTTGGCAATTCATCTGTATTTCACCATTCAATTGTCTTTTACAGCGTTAATTCCAAACCGAAATCAGATACGAATGTTCTCATCATTGCATGTGTTTTTTCTCTTTTTTAGCCCAGACTTACCGGAAAGTGAGACAACATTTGCCATTACATCAGGTGGAATAAACGATGCAAAAGAATGAACAATTGGACAATAAAACAGCACAGAAATCATTTTGCAATGGGAATGAATTGAGGAAAAAAATATCCCAGTTTCAAAGTGAATTTGTAAATATTTTTTTGTTTTCATGTTTAATTTCTCGAGTCGACTTTATAAATGTTTGCACAAAAAAGAGAAAAAGACATACAAAAATTATATTTTAAATATGAAGGTTAATAAAAAAAAATTCAATTAAATCAATATTTTGTTTAAAATTAAAATTTCATAAAAGACAAAAATAAAAACAAAAACAACTTTATATTAAAAAAGAAGAGTTTATTTGAATAATTTGAACATTTATGAAAAATGAGATGAAAATGAAAAATATTTACATTAAAGAATTTATGAAATTTTAAGTGCTGCCTTTTTCTACATGGCCACAGTTGACATAAATTATGTTGATATGTAGAAGAAAATGCAAAGGTTTTCTTTTTGATGGCGTTTGATGTTGAAAGAGAAATAAGAGTTTTCTTATCAGAATTGAGATTAAGAATTTTTGTTTTTTGAAATATGGGAAAGAAAAAATATTAAAGTAATATTGAATTTATATGAAATATTTAAGACATGAGGTTAAAAAACCCTTTTTTACAGTAAAAAAAATATTCATGTTTGCCATCATAAAGGGGGAGGTACTTGTGGGAGGTACTTGTGGGATTAACTCATGAGATAAGCAGAACGTATATACAAATTGTGTTTTTGATCCATTGATCAATGGATGCAAAAACAGAAACACTTTTTCTGTAGATTCAATAAAATACAACATTGAGGCAGAAAACTTGAAATTCTTAAGACTTAGAATTAATGAAATCGAATTAATGAAATGGAAATATCATGTTTATGTACACAACCAACGAATTGGAATCAACCTGTGGGTAAACCATTTGACCAGTGAAAAGTATTTACAATCCACCCATAATTGTGTACAAAAATAATTTGTTGTTTTGATGGCAAAATAGGATAAATATGAAATAGAATATTAAATAAGTATTTGTTTACCCAAATAAATGGGAAAAGCAGAGTTGAGCATTAGACAACAATGAAAGATTTCAGTCCATTCAGTCTCAAGACATGACCAGATCAAATGAAGAAGAAGTCAAATGAATGTGAAGGATCAGAAGGTTCACTGTCTTATACAATCATTTTAGACATACATTCCTCAAATATAGGAATAATTTAGTTTTTTATCCTTCCAGTTATAGATTAAAGTACAATAATTTAGTTTTTATCTTTCAAGTCTTGGACGAACAAGACAAAAAAATTACACTTTGTATTAAAAAAAATTACACTTTATAAAATAAAAAATTACACTTTATGAAAAAAAAATTACACTTTATAAAAAAAATATTATACACCTACAAGATGTACCTTCACTGCCAATCAAAAAATGTCAAACTTTATTTTTTTTTAAATTCTAATAAATTAAAAGATACTAAAATAAAATTGGAAGATAAGTACAAACAGTACACCAAAAATGAATAAACTAAACCTTTAAGAAAAAAAAGAAGCCAATTTCCCATAAGACAAGAAGTAGAAATAGTGAAAGGTTTTTGTGCTAGTGCAGAATGACACCCGATGTAAATATGCTAGTTTAAAATAAAATAACAGGAAAAATCTAGGAAATACTTATTTGAGATTGTAAAATATTAGCGTTCACCGAAAATTTATGAAAAATAATCGAGTGTTTTTTTAATTATTTAATAAATTCAAGTTTCAATCGTAGGCGTCACATTCAGTGGAGAAGACGCTATTTTAGTGTATTTCAAGGAGAGATAAATTAAACTCAAAGTGTCTTTTTTTTTCGTTTTTCTTTTTTTTTTTTGCTTTGTTTGTTTATTTATTTATTTATTTTTTAAACAGGTAAATAGATGAACGTGACGCCTACGATTGAAACTTTAATTTCTTAAATAATAAAAAAAATACTCGATTATTTTTCATAAATTTTTGGTGAACGCTAATATTTTACAATCACAAGTAAGTATTTCCTAAAGTTTTCCTGCTATTTTATTTTAAACTAGCATATTTAACTAGCATATTTAACTAGCATATTTAACCCGGACAAGTACCAAAATAACACTATAGATTTTTAAGGACTGGGAGGAACGCCATGTACGCGGAAACGATAGAGACAAGTATATTTCAAATTGCCGTGATTGCTGGTAATAAGAAGTTTCACGAATTGTGTTGGCTTTACATTCTTCACCTGAAATTAAAAAAACAAAAAACATTATTAAGTATTTCAAATGAAACCGAATAGTAAAATTGGAATAAAAAGAAATCAAAGTTGAAAATGGTTTAATGGGGAAGAAAAGAAGAAGAAAAAAACTATTTACCTGTGTAAAGAATTGCTGAATAAGTTTGCCATTATCTTCATAAGTAAAATTCCCTAAAAGGACGCCTGTATGGTCATGTTTTTCGGTTAAACTCTGAAAGGGTGAAAAAAAGATGGAAATAGTTTGAAAATCAAGAGATAAGATTCAGTAAATACTTATTCATATTTACATGAATTATTATTTTGCACAAATATTGAAAAAAAAAAAAAATTCCTAAAGGTTTGGGAGGTAAAATATCTTATTTGATGCTTTTGAACTTATTTGATGGAATCAATTTCGTTTCAGGTAATCTCCATTTTGTATTATCCCCCCTTACCAACGTTAAGTCAATTTTGTACCCTGTATTTCGGTGCTTCTCCATGCTTACACCCATATGAAATATTGCACTTATAAATAAATTAACAGGATAATTTTATGAAATACTTACTTTCTATTAAAAAGTATTAGTGTACACCAAAATTTACGGAAAATTATGAAATAGATGTTTAATAAGAAAAAAGGAATTACTTATTAATATTAGCATGTTTTCTTTTTTTTTTTAACAGTAATATTTCATATGGGTGTAACCCTGGAGAAGCACGGATATTTTTAACTCTTTCACAGCTGATATATATTTTTTTAAATTCCTATTTATTGTAATCATTTAAATGACCATGTTAAGAGAGAGATTCCTGCAAGAAAAAAGTATTTTTCACAAAGCTCGACGACATTGCAAAAAATAAAGTTCAGCATGGCATTCGATCACAGATGCCAGAGTCTTATCTTTAGGATTTTTTGTGGCAAAAAAATCATAAAGAAAAAAGAAATTTCGATCAATGATATAGCTGCATTTCATTCTCACCAATAAATTATTTTTCAGAACATTCGTTATGGTCTTATTTTTTAAGGTATTCACTCTAGCCATGCCTTTGGCCCCCATGTTTGAGCACTGTTAGAAATGATGCCCAAATGAACCGAAGCACATTAGTTTGCCCATGCAACAGAAACTGCAAATGAGCATAGTGAGTTTCCATCCCCACCTTACTCAGAATAGCTTCTATGGACCATACCTTTTTTTCACAAAAAAAAAAGACCCTAACCCAACTCTAACCATAACCTGATCCTAAACCTAACCCTAACTTAACCCTAACTGGTATTTCCGTGGGAGCACAAATACACAAATGTTATGATCTGCTTCAATTTATATTGTGACCTCTCATAAAAAGATACCGGTTCTTGTTGAAAAGTATGTTCAACACACAAGGCATCTCAAGATAAATCCGTCAAAAACTTATGCAAGGCGAAATAGTAGCATTTAAATGAAAAAAGAAAGCTAAAAAAACATCTTTTTCATTACAGGTATTATTTTTCAAGGTATAGAAAATAACATAACACCATAGAAATAGGTAATAAAAAACCCCCAAAATAACCAAAACTAAATTGATCCAGTCAAGAAAGTTCAAACGGACCAAATTTATTTTTATTTTAATGAGAAAAAATGTTACCTACCAAATAAAGTATCTTTCATTTTATTCAAACATTGTCAACATGAATAGATTACAGAATTAAGAATAAAGTATCCATTTTGGTATGAAATTTTAGCCGATAGATTTTTTGCATATGTCGATACATTAAAAATGAAAATCTGTGTAAAGTAAAGTAAACAAAATAACAAAAACTTACATAAACTGAGAAATCTTTGGGTGCACTCTCAATGTGTCCATAGGGAGAGATGGATTTAGGAATATGTTCCATGCTGAAGGCAGTAATCTTAATCTTATGTGATAACTTAATCACCAACGTTCCAATGCTGCCTACGAAGGGCCAACATTCACCGGCATTGACATTGGGCTGAAACAAGTAAAAATAAATCAATCAATAAAGTTTTTTGTTTGGGATTTTTTTAGATGAGGATTGATAATTTGTATCCGGACTTAACTGCTATTCTCATCTTGAACGTGTTGTTTACTATACAGATTAATTCAAACAATTGTAAATCCTAAATCATAAGAAAACAACTTATTTCTAAATCGTCTTATTTTTCAGGAATGGGAATCGGATTAAATTGACGACTACTTACATTTGTAACACATTAAGGAAAATAAGTTTTCACTTGACAAAAATTGTGTTTTTACCTGAATTGCAGTTTCGGGTTGTTTGCGTTTACAATAGAGAGGAATACCAAGTATACCAAGGCAAGATTCCTTTAAAGTCTCCGAATTCAGAATGCTGATCACACTGCCACCTGAAATAATAGGGAAAAGGATTTTCAAATATACAGCATCAGTTATTAAAAGCAAACTTTTTGGGCCCCTTTTTAATTTCGTGTGGCAACTTGTCATATCAACTTATTTATGTAATATCTCAACTTATTTTTAGATTATTTTTTTCAACAATGGATATTTATTTATGAAAACAACAATTTTGTTTTGAAATGGAAAGGAAAAAAACATTTTTTTATTGTCTAATTAAAATAAAACAACTTTTCTCCTGAAAAAAAAACAAAGAAAAACAACACTAAAATGGGTGCTTATGCTGATTAGCGGCCATATGAAAAAATTATTTTCATATAAAAGCAATAATATATACTTATTAAGCATTATATTCTTATTTACTGTACGAAAAAGTAGAAAAAATTATCCACTAGAACTTTAATTACAAGTATTTTTCCATTCTGCATATCATAACAGTGATTCGTTCACTAAGCCTCCATCTTGTTTTTTAAGAAGATTTCAAGGGCAGATAATTGAAATCTTCTTAAAAAACAAGATGGAGGCTTCAGTAAGCTGTTATGATATGCAGAATGGAAAAATACTTGTAATTAAAGTTCTAGTGGATAATTTTTTCTACTTTTTCGTACAGTGAGTAAGAATATAATGCTTAATAAGTATATATTATTGTTTTTATATAAAAAGAATTTTTTCATATGGCCGCTAATCAGCATAAGCACCCTAAAATGCAATTCCATTAACTATTGAAATTTAGTATTTTGGGGAATTTATAAATAAATTTAAAAAACGTCAGACTTAGAACGTTCTCATACCACTAAGGATATATAAATATATGTTTTGGCCCATATATTCACTCCAGTCGAAATTAAAGATTTAAACTGTACTTCTTTTTTTTTTTTTTGTTACTTTTACTGAAACCAATCGAAAATGAAGTCCATATCGCAGCTCCTTAGAGAATTCGACTCTTGCATTAAAAAAAAAATAAAAAAATAAGTTAAGATAAGTTATCTTCCTTTATATGACAATTGCCACTATAATGTAAAAGAAAGGGCCTATGTTTTTTCCTAATGGACTGAAAATTCACAAAAAAGAATTATAAATAAAAACTTTTGTTTTTTTAATTAATTTTCTGAAGGAATATTAAACAGATTTGCATTAAAAAATGACAAATTATTAATGGCTATAGTTCAATTTTTAGTAGTTTAAAATTGTAATTGTATTTAAAAATGGCAAAAGAATTAAATCTAAATCAATACAATAAAAAAATGAAGAAAAATAATAAAATAAAATTATATTAAAATAATTTGTTTTAAGTTAAAAATGGCAATAAATTGAACAATCACGGACAAATGAAAATTTTCTTTAGAGTTTACGTTCATTCTTGTGTTTTTTTTTTTCATACAATTATTCTTGAATCTTTCTGAAATTTACAGAGGCAAATACCGTCATTAAATGGCCGTTTTATAATTATCTACGGAGCTAGGAACATAGAAAATCAAAAACGCACCTTGAGATTCCAAAGCAAAATCTGCCATTCCAATTTTATCAGCATTGAACTCCCCAAGAGCTTCATCTATCAAGGACCGTAGAAACTGGAAAATTCAAAGATTAACAACATTGTTAGAGTTGTAACAACATTTTTAAAATGTTTGTAACAACATTGTTAGAATTGTAAGCATGACAAAGTTTCATGTTTCACACTTGTTTCATGTTTCACACTTGTTTCATGTTTCAACTTGTTTTATTTATATAATCTATCTTAAGATATATGAATTTCGGAAAATTGGGCAACAGAAAATTGGGCAACGGAAAATTGGGCAATTTTGGCAAGGTAGGAAAATTACAC
The DNA here is from genome assembly GCA_963556195.1 of Sepiola atlantica. Taxonomy (NCBI): domain Eukaryota; kingdom Metazoa; phylum Mollusca; class Cephalopoda; order Sepiida; family Sepiolidae; genus Sepiola; species Sepiola atlantica. Next base: position 907,266 of record CAUVYP010001238.1, read on the forward strand.
AATTATGGAATAAATATCGATTGAAAATAGATTTTAGGCCCGTTCTTGAGGGGAATATAGTTTTAAACAGGGGCTAAACCTTCCCCACCCCAAAAAATGTATATTTAAAAATAAATATTTTAGAATATTTATTGTTGTTTTAAAGCAAATAAAATCGATTTTTCTAAGTGTTTTTCTAAGAACACGCTTCTTGTATTATATTTTCCAATTATTATATTAGTAAAAAAACTAGTAAATTAAAATACTATTACGAGATTAAATCCATCATAATGCATTTCGGTTTCTTCGTAAACAAATCAGACATTTTAATATTTTGTTAATAGTTGAAAAAAAATTGAAAGGATTTTGGAAGTATTTAATTATCGAATAGAAAGTCATTTAAACTGGATTTTAAATTCTTAGCAAATCTTCATGAATTAAAAGATTGAAAGTTTTGGAAGTTATTTACATCCAATAATTTTATAAATAAACATTAAAACAACATTATCTTAGGAAAAGTACTTATAATTTTATAACAATTGTGGGTTAGTGTTAAGATTGACGGCCTAAACAGTTTCTTCAAAAAGTTTAATAAAATTAGTGTATAGGCGATAATATGTATATAATTTTTTGAAGATTATGATATTAAGAACGTTCTGGAGTTAAAAATCAATTTAGTATCAGGTAGTAATAGGGAAAAAGTTGTTTTAATACTTTTTTCGTCTTGAGTAATACAAAAAAATATGTGGCGCCATTAGGTATGTGCACTACTTCTGGGTCCTTTTTGTTAAAATCTCGATTATTCTAGCATATTTACACATTTCAAACATATATTTTTTTCAGATTACATGCGTAATAATAAATAGATTTAAAAAAAAACATAAAACCATTTTTATCGCCTATACACAATTTTTCATCGCATTCTGTTTAGGCCATCGATCTGAACTCTTACCCAATTTGGTTCAATTAATAATTTAATGACCAAACGATATTGTAATAATTAAGTTAACTTTCAAACAGTCAGCGTGGTTTTAATAAGCAAAAAAAAATGAAATGAAATTAAAAGACTCTTGGACAATGTGGGATAGATACAGCTAGTTTTGGAGAAAATTGATTTTTATTCTTAAATTGTATTTCTAGTCATGAAATAAATTTCTAATTTACTTTTTAAAGTCTTGAAAATGTAACTGTAATTCAGTGTTTTTAATCGCTGGTGGTCATGTTACCTAAAAATAGATTTAACTAAATTTTTTAACTTTTTTTTTCTTTCAAATAAATCGTTGTATCACATTTTATTTTGTTTATGAAGAAACCGAAATGCACTGTGATGGAGTTAATCTCATGATAGGATTTTAATTTACTACTTTTTTATTGATATAATAATTAATTATTATCCCCCCCGTCAAGAACGGTCCTAAAATCTATTTTCAATCGATATTTATTCCATAATTGCCTAATTTTCCTAACTTGCAAAAATTGCCAAATTTTCCGGGAACCAAGATATATATATCGAAATGAATAAATATGAAAGTTGGGCCCATTTCTTGCACTAACGATAAATCAAAACGACGTATTTCAAGTTAATTAAACCTTGCACAATAGACGCACCATCTTTTTTATGTACTGTTTATGTATATGCGATATCAGTCACAAGGTTAACTAATTTGCATATTGGTTTTGAAAAAGTGTTATATAATGGGACGCATGTGTGGATGGACGTACAGAGAGATCGCTAAACTTGTGTGATTTGTAATGAAGTCATCTTGTGCAAGTTTAGTGTAATGTTGTTTCTCACGGTCGCAGTGACGGGTGACGAGACCTTAATTCAAAGGTTAGGTCACACCTGCACGTCGATCACGAGATTTCGTGAGGTCACAGTTTTTCCGGTGGGAAAACTGGGATTGAGATTTCAGTTCTTGACTGGAAGCCAACGAGTCAACACGCTTTAGCCATGTAGCGATTACACGCTAGGGGATTTCGGATCCCCCAAAAATGAGAGCCAGACGATGTCCCCTCTTCCTTCCCTTACAAGTGATTAGGTGATTAATTAAGAAATTAACTAGTGTAAGCTTCTCTCTCTCTTCTACAACGAACTTGCTCAGTATCGGCAAGCTAAAAAGTAATAAATGGCTCTAAATTAAAAAGGAGAAGTCTTGTTATATTTTATTGTGCGTGGGGGATTTGATTTCAGCCCATGAAGAAACCGCTGGTATGATGGAAGAAGCGAGCAAAGATTATGACGCTCGGCTTAGCGACAGACAGATAGCACCCACGACACAAAGCAGTCGACAACAATGGCAGGGAAGAAAGATACACGGTTAGTACAAATAGTTCCCTACAGCTGGGAAATGCGAATAGGCGACACATCGTCCCGTTTCGGGATCAGCAGACGAGAGTTCTACGACGTCCAGAAATTCCCGACATGAAACATATTATAAACCTGTTAATACAACAAAAGAACATTTTATTAATTAACTATTATTTCTTATTGTTTTTTAATTGAATAATTGTTTTTATTTTAATATAGCAAATAGTTCTGTTTCACAATATTATTTTATTTCCTGTATAAATATTTAAAATCAATTTGCCTTTTTATTTGCAATTTAGAAATAGATCGCAATTTGTTGAAAATCAAGTCAGTTCCTCTAAAGAAAGGAACGTGTTCTTACGTTCCTTTCTTTAGAGGAACTGACTTGATTTTCAACAAATTGCGATCTATTTCTAAATTGCAAATAAAAAGGCAAATTGATTTTTTCTTTCTTTTCCTTTATTTGGAGTTACATTTAAAAGATAAATAAATTTGTATCAAAATTACCAAAATGTTAATGTTTATCTATTTATATGAATAAATGAGAAAGATTTTATTTTGTGTTTACAACAAAGTTATCAATAAAATGTGTATTATTTTAAATAAACGTTTTAAGTAGCAAATTCTGCAAAGCGATAGCAAGCCGGTAAAGTCAGCTAGTATATATATAATTGGCTAGGGAGCATGTTTCGTGGGTGTGTGTAGTGCGTTTTTTGGAAAGGTGTTGACGTAAGGTGGTGCCGGTGTGGGTGAGTTGAATGTCTAGTTTTTCTTTATGTATTGCACTGTGGATGGCATTAGTGATTCTGTCATTGAAGAAAGGTAGTTTTAGGAAACATGTGTTGGAGAGTGTGTTGTGTCTGCGTGGTCTGGTCTTGCTGAGGCGGGTTATTGTGGAAGCGGGGTAGCCGTTGCTAATTAAGGTTTGATGGAAATCTTTGGTGTGTTTAATTTTATTGGCAGTAGATGAGCATTTTTTTCTGTATGCGGGTAATTTCATTACGGGCATAGTCTAGTTTGGCTTTAAGGGGCAGGGCAGACTAAAATGAACAAATAAGTTTTTACAGGCAGATTTTCTGTAGAAATTGGTCTGTATAGAACCGTCTTCTGTGATTTTGAGGTTAAAATCGAGGAGAGATAGTGAGCCGGAGTCGTTAGGGTGTTCTATAGTAAATTTTATATGGGGGTGGCTTCTTCTTCACACACATATATATATATATATATATATATATATATATATATATATATATATATATATATATATATATATATATATATTTATATTTGTACACTCAGAGGAACTACTTTCAGTACGTAAAAAGTAAATGGTAGAAAAAACTCGTATGGAAAATAGAGTTCATGTTTAATATGTTATTTTTTGCTTAACGTTATCAGTTGTTTTTATTTAATGTTATCAGCTGTTATGAATAAAAAAAAACGTTAGTTACTTAATGTTATCGTCTGTTTGCGATATAGTTTTCACTGACAACATCGTATGCTCAAATGTTGAGTGTGATGCCTTGTAAAGCCCACATCATAAATGTCAGCATTAAACATGTAATATTAATTATCAAAGAAAAGCTTTTGTCATCAGTCATTCAATAATTATTTTAACATTTCAAATAAGGTTTTATTGAATGCAGTTTTCAGATTAAGCATTTCCAGCGTTATCTTTTCAAGACACTACTCTTCATCCTATCGACAAAAAAAAAAAAAAATCAAGTAAATATTTAGTAATTTAAAGTTGAAACACTTACCGATTCAGAAATGCTAAACTGGGAATTGATAAACTTCTTTTTGACATCATATGGAAACTATAATAAAACTATAAATTTTTAAATTTATATATATATATTTATATATATATATATATAGTAAGCAATGAAAGTATATATGGCAATCAAGCTACACAGAGGCTCCCGCGTTTCATCCCCGGGGGGAGCCTCTGTATAGCTTGATTGCCATATATGCTTTCATTGCTTACTACCTAGCTCTACTTACGTATCGAGCACTGTTGAAGTAAATACTGAAAACTGATACATAAAAATTTATATCTCCTTATAATATTAACATCGGATCTACTAACTACACCGAAGAGGCCGATTGTACTCGGCGAAATATATCTGTAATATAAACTAAAAAAATGAAAGTTTATATAAAAAAAAATCGGTTTCGATTTTTCTTTTTTAATAAAACATCATCGCATCTTAACATGCTTTAAAAGGTATTTTAATTTACCTTACCCCTTGTTTTTAAAATTTATTTGGATGCTTTAAAAAAAGTATGAACTTCTAATATAAATATATATATGTATATATATATATATATATATATATATATATATATATATATATATATATATATATATATATAAAGTAACGTAAGCTTTTCTACTATTTCATTGACCGAAATAGCTTCTTTCTCATGACACAAATCAATTTAGGGTGAAAGACCAATGATGACACAGTGATTTTATGTTGTTTTTTTTTCATTAAGCTGTTCTGGTCAATGAAATAGTGGAAAATTTACTTTACTTTATATATATATATATTGAAAATCGAATGATTGAAAAAATTAATTCTTTTTTATTTTAATCTGAAATCTTTCGGTGCTAGACGCTTTGCTCAAAGAAAATAGGTACTATTTCA